>OY992893.1:52270690-52438190 GCA_963921405.1 Cepaea hortensis | reverse complement strand
CTCAAGCACGAAAGAAAAAAGCATTACAAGCTTCAGATACAGACGAGCAAGGGGAAGCAAGACTGGAAACCAATCGAGTACGCACAGCTCAAACACGTTCATCTGGAAACCAATCGAGTACGCACTGCTCAAGCACGTTCATCTGAAACAGGCGTACTCTGTGCGCTTAGAGAAATGTATTTGAATGTATAATGACTACATATATGAATTAAATGAGACGCTACCCGCAAGGATCTAGGCGACGCCGGGCCGGGTCGTCAGCTAGTGTGTATATATATACACTGGTGATCGAGTGAAATTACGAGTCATGACCGCCCACGCTTTCCGGCATGGCACATGATATATATATATATATATATATATATATATATATATATATATATATATATATATATATATATATATATATATATATATATATATATATATAAAACAAAGTGTATGTATGTAAATATGTATGTCCTTTATTTGTTCGCGAACGGCCCATCCGATTGAGATAAAATTTTCTACACACCTTCCTTTCATTCCAGAGCTGTCAACTGTCATAGTTTTGTTTTCTTCTTCCTCCTCCTCCCTCCTCCCCCTCCCAAAATACGTACGTAAATATATGATGATGATGATGAAAGAATCCCCGAACCAAAACGCTAGGGAAAGGGAAGAAAATGACGTGACTACACAGAATCGTCACACGGCAATCATCATCATCAAGTGCCGTGCCGGCTGGCGTAGGCGTTCATGGCTCTCCGTAGATCTCAGTCTTTGGTTTTTTGGATCAACTCTGCTGCTGATATTCCTCCATGCCACGGCAATATCAATAACAATTCATCTTTTTATGTGTAAGGAAGTTATCTACAGTCGTGTAGAAGGGAAGAACTAGACGAGTATGAATTCGGAATGGCGAACTCTCTCCTCCTCTCTTCTCCTCCCTCCTCCTCCCTCTACCTCCTCCCTCCACCCTCCTCCTCTTCCTCCTCCCTCTCATCCCTCTCCCTCCTCCCTCCTCCTTCTCCCTCTTCCTTCTCCCTCTTCCTCTCCCCACCTCCTCCATCCTACTCCCTCCTACTCCCTCCTACTCCCTCCGCCTCCTCCTCATCTTCCCTCCTTCTCCCTCTCCCTCCTCATCCCTCCTCCTCCTACCTCCTCCCTCCTCCTCCCTCTACCTCCTCCTCCTCCCTCCACCCTCCTCCTCCCTTCTCCTCCTCTTCCTCCTCCCTTTACTTCCTCCTCCTCCTCCCTCTACCTCCTCCTCCCCCTACCTCTTTCCTCCTCCCTCCTCCTCCTCTTCCACCTCCCTTTCCTTCCTCCCCTCCTCATTCTCCCTCCTTCCTCTCCCTCCTTCCTCCTCCTTCCTTCTTCTCCCTCTGCCTCCTCCCTCTTTCTCTCCCCTCCTCCTCCCTCCTCCTCCTCCTCCTCCCTCCTTCTCCTCCTCCTCTCCCCTCCTCCTACCCTCTTCCTCTTCCCCTCCTCCCTCTCCCTCCTCCATCCTCCTCCTCCCTCTTCCTCCTCCTCCCTCTTCCTCCTCCTCCCTCTTCCTCCCTCTCCCTCCTCCATCCTCCTCCTCCCTCTTCCTCCTCCTTCTTCCGCCTCCTTCCTTCTCCTTCCTCCTCCCTCTTCCTCCTCCTCCTACCTCCTCCCTCCTCCCTTTTCCTCCCTCCTCCTCCTCCCTCTAGCTCCTCCCTCCTCCTCTCCACTCTTCCTCCTACCCTCTTCCTCTTCCCCTCCCCCTCCTCCCTATCCCTCCTCCTCCCTTCACATTCCTCCTCCTCACTCTTCCTCCTCCTCCCTCCTCCTCCTTATCCCTCCTTCTCCCTCCTCCCTCCTCCCCCTCCTCCTTCCTCCTCATCCCTCTCCGCCTCCTCCCTCCTCCTCCCTCTACCTCCTCCTCCTCCCTCTACCTCCTCCCCCCTCCTCCCTTCACATTCCTCCTCCTCCCTCTTCCTCCTCATCCCTCCTCCTCCTCTCTCCGCCTCCCTCCTCCTCCTCCTCCCTCTACCTCCTCCCTCCTCCCTCCTCCTCCCTTCACATTCCTCCTCCTCCCTCCTCCTCCTCCCTCCTCCTCCCTCCTCCTTCTCCCCCTCCTTCTCCTCCTTCTCCCTCCTCCTTCTCCCTCTTCCTCCTCCCTCCTCCTCGCCTCCTCCTCCACCCTACTCCTCCCTCCTCCTCCTAATCCCTCCTCCTCCCTCCTATTCCTCCCTACTCCTCCTGTCTCCTCCCTCCGCCTCCCTCCTCTTTCCTCCTCCACCTCCCTCTTCCTCCTCCCTCCTCCATTTACCCAAGACAGACAGACAGTCAGACAGATAGTCGGGAATAGGATCTTATATGACTACTTATATAATTTAAATGAGATGCTCTCCACCATGGGCTGGGCCGGGTCAGACAGACAGACAGACAGATAGATAGATAGACAGACAGACAGACAGACAGACAGACAGACAGACAGACAGACAGACAGACAGACAGACATACAGACAGACAGACAGACAGACAGACAGACAGTCGGGAACGGGAACTTATATGACTACTTATATGAATTAAATGAGATGCTCCCCACCAGGAGTTGGGCGATGCCGGGCCGGGTCAGACAGACAGACAGATAGATAGTCGGAACGGGAACTTATATGACTACTTATATGAATTAAATGAGATGCTCCCCATCAGGGTCTGGGCGAAGACGGGCCGGGTCAGACAGACAGACAGACAGATAGACAGACAGACAGACAGATAGTCGGTAACGGGAACGAGAACTTATATGACTACTTATATGAATTAAATGAGATGCTCCCCACCAGGGTCTGGGCGAAGCCGGGCCGGGTCAGCTAGTATATATATATATATATATATATATATATATATATATATATATATATATATATATATATATATATATATATATATATATATATATATATATATATATTGGCACCTTGCTGTCTTGACAGACGATAGTTTGTTACATTGTTTTTCAATAAGGCATAATAACTACAACCCATGACGATTGCGAATGTGACTGATAAGGCCAATTCACGCTGTAAATGTTCGTCCACAGTGGATGCATGTGAACACATGGTCATTTCCACCATCATGCACCATCTTACGTCCCACACGCTCGGCGTGTGACATATCTGCTATCATTTTCTCCTTTGTCTTTATTCCACTTCTGATATTTGCCCTCCATGCAACACGTTCAGATGCGACTTGCTCCCAATGTGCATTTCAAAGCCTGTATCAGTCATGTCTCGCTTACACACATCTTTGTAACGTAGTAGAGGCCGACCCTGAGATCTCTTAGTTTAGTTAGTCTTTCCTCTTGAGCCTAAGGCGGCGCATAGGGCAGAAGTCCTGTCTCTCCATGCCTGGCGGTTCGCTGCTACCTGTTGTAGCTCTTGGATATTTACTTGGCCATTGAATGAGCCTTCTCTAATGATGGTTCTACGCAGGGTCTCTCTTGGTCTTCCCCGTTTTCTTTTCCCTACCGGTGACCATATGAGGGCTTGGTAAGCTGTAATTCACCAAAAAAGATGTCCTTTGGTATTCTACCATCATCCATCCTCCTAAGATGTCCTATCCATCTAAGTCTACGAAGACTGAGCATGGAATAAACCGTCACACAACCTGATCTTTCCAATACTTCAGTATTTGCGATTTTGTCTTGCCACTTAATACCAAGTATTCTTCGCAGACATCGCATATGAAAGCTGTTTAAACGTCTCTCTTGGTGTGAGTAAGTTGCCCAGGCCTCACTGCCATAAAGAAGAGTACCAAGGACACAGACTTGATAGAAAAGGACTTTTGTTTTGGCAGTAAGTTTCCTGTTCTCCGTGACTCTTTTTGTTAAACTGTTCATTGTTGTTGCTGCCTTACCAATCCTGACGTTGATTTCCTGATCTAGGGATAATTTGCTATTTACCTCTGATCCTAGATATGTAAAATGGCCTACTATCTCTAGTTCGGCGTCGTCAATAAAGATTGATGGCACCCCATGTGCACCTTGTGACATAATCTGTGTCTTCTTTTTGCTAATTGTTAAAGCAAATTTAGAACAAGCATTGGAGAATGCAAACAGTAGACGCTGTAATTCTTCCTCAGAGTGGGTCGTAATTGCAGCATCATCTGCAAAAAGCAACTCTCTGATCAGTACCCTCCTAATTTTGGTCTTGGTCTTCAATCTCTGAGCATATAGAGGCCGCCATCTGAGCGTGAGTGAATGTATATACCACCATCCTGATCACGAAACGCATATTTCACTAGATGTGAAAAGTATATTCAAAAGAGGGTGGGGGATAGTACGCAACCATGCTTAACTTCACTCTTGATTTGAAACTCTTCTGAAGTTGCACCATCAAACTTGATTATACCCTTCATGCCTGTGTGGAACGATTCCACAATGGACAGAAGAGTTTGTGTGCAGCCAACCTTCTTAAGTGCCTTGAACAGGCCCTCACGACTGTCCATATCAAATGCCTTTGTGAAGTCGATGAAGGCAATAAACAGTGGTTGATTCTGTTCACGGCATTTTTCTTGTATTTGTCGCAATGAGAATATCATATCAATGGTAGACCGGTTCTGTCGAAAGCCACACTGTGATTCGGGTAGACTTGATCTCCTAGGATTTGAAGTCTGCGCAGAACAATTCTGGCAAATACTCTCCCAAAAATACACAGAAGTGAAATACACCTATATTTGTTACAGTGGCTCCGATCGCCCTTGTTCTTTTACAGTGTTATGATGCTTGAATCTGTGAAATCATGTGGGACTTGTTCTTCTCCCCAGCATAGCTCTATTAGCTGGTGGATCTGTAGAGTGAGTATGTCTTACCCACTCCTGATAACCTCTATTGGAATCCCATCCTTACCTGGAGCCTTGCAAGATGCAAGTTCATTTATAGTACACTCAACTTAAGTTATGGTGGGAAGTGTGTCCAGGTGGTCAAGAGTTGGTAGGGCCTCTATGGCGTTGAGGACATCATTCGCTAGTTTGGTCTCACTTGAGTAAAGCTCCAAATAGTGCTCTACCAATCTATCCATCTGCTGTTTCTTATCAGTGATGATTTCTCCAGTCAAGGGATTCAGTGGTGCACTTCTTTTGATCATTGGACCATAGGCTTTCTTTATCCCTTCATATATGCTTCTGATGTTTCCCTTATCACTTGCATTTTGAATGGACTCACATAACTTGATCCAATAGTCATTTGCACACTGCCTGGCAGCTTTTTGAACATCCTTCCTAGCTTGCTTCAGCTCACTGAGTGTGTTATGCGTTGTTCTTTCCTTGTTTCTTAAGGGAGCTATCTTCTTTTTAATCAATCAAGGGCTGCCGTGTCTGGCTGTTTGCCATTCCTGCCTCTTATGATCTACAATGCCGTAAACCCCTACCGCTGTTTTATAAAGAGTTTTCTTAAGTTTACCCTACTTTTCACTTGTACAATTTTCTGATGTATCAGTGAGAGCGTCTTCACGTTACTGTTGGAACTCAATGCACTTATCAGGATCGGCTACTTTTGGTCCCCAGCATGGCGGTTAGGCATTGAACCGCTACGGCCTCTGGAGTATTTATCCTTGTGGCTGCGGTTTGCATTCGCATCTTCCTCATGTTGGACTGGTAGTATATGGTTCCGTCGCCCTGCTACTGAGTGAGTGCGTGGCGCGACTCTGTGACTGTGAAATTCATGTGGAATGCTTTTGCATCTGTCCGCTTTTGTTTGTACAGTGACCAGCATGTTCGGAACAATGGCTACCGGTTGTTGCTGAATTGACTGATTTGCCTTTTCGGTTCCCGAGTGCATTTTTCAGGCGATTCCTGGGAGTCGACGTTGGAGCTACGAAGTTCGGGCTTTGTGTGGCACTTTCGGTTGGTCGCCCTGCGGAAAGAGATTGAGCCTTGTGAGAAAACCCGGGTCAATGAAGTCTTTCTGGTGACTGCCAATTCCATCGACGATGAACTGTATATTTCGTGGAGGACTTTTGAGTTGGCATTCTAACGGCGGCATTATGCACAGTGTACCTGTGCATTCTGTTGGCTTACCGAGACTTATGTCTGTTCCACTTTTCACATTGGACAGTGAGGAGCATTTTGTGTGATATTTACTGGCACAGGAAAGGAGCATAATGGTGACGACTCGTTGCGTGAAGTTGGACCTCGACTAACTAACTAACTAACTAACTAACTAACTAACTAACTAACTAACTAACTAAATAACTAACTAAATAACTGACTGACTGACTGACTGACTAACTAACTAACTAACGAACGAACCAACCAACCAACCAGCCTGCCAGCCAGCCAGCTAGCTAGGCCAGCCAGCCTGCCAGCCAGCCAGCCAACCAACTAACTAACTAGAACTTATCAGGATCGTGGGTGGTAATAATATTAATCATGGGGCTATATTTATGTTTAGCTGTGTAGATTTTCTTTGGCTTCAGTCTAACCCTTGCAACAACCAATGAATGATCCGTATCACAGTCAGCACTGTGGTAATTTTGAATTAATGATGTTTGGTTCAGATGTTGTCTCCGTGTGATGATGAAATCCAGCTGATGCCAGTGGCCGGATCTTGGATGTTTCAATGTGACCTTATGCAGATTTTTTTTTTTTTAAAGGAGTTTGTAATACATAGGTCATTTCTGGTGCAATGGTCCAGAAGCTTTTGCCCATTTGCATTCATGCGACCGATGTTGTATTTTCCAAGGCACACTGGCCATGAACTCGAGTCCTTGCACATACGAGCATTGAAATCACCGAGCATATAAATGTAGTCGGATTTTGGAACTGCCTTGATCACAGTGTCTAGCTCCTCATAGAACGAATCCTTTATATCATCAGGGGAAGTGAGTGTCGGTGCATATGCAGTGATAATGGTGGCAAAACCACAAGAAGTTGCCAAGCGACGGTGTAATAGTCTTTCATTACCTCCAGCTGGAATTTCAATCATCCCAGTAGCGAATTCTTCACCGCAAAGCCCACAACATGTTGCCTTTTTTCTGCCTGGCCTCTACCCTTCCAAATAAAAAAAGGGTGTAATTGTTTTCCCTGAGTGACCCCTTCCTCAGCAAGGCGAGTCTCCCGTAGGCCAGCAATATCAATGTTAAGACGATTGAGTTCGGCATCAATCACAGCCGTTTTTCTCACATCGTCTATATTCGTCATATCAGTGGAAAACCTGGGCACATGATCCTTACGTTCCAGGTTCCAAGCCGTAGCTTGAGGTTTCTATTTTTCTGTTTAGTAGTACCTGTTATATTGGTTTTACAGCATGCGATGCAGATTTTGTCCTAGCCCCAAGCACCCATTGAAGCAGGCAGGCTGTGGCGGATCAGCACCCAAATGGCCGGGGGCTGCCCAGCTTGAGGCGGGCGGTAGCTGATCGGTGACGCCTGTAGGTGTCTTCCACCGTCAAAGGCAACCCGTGGCGCACCATGCCTACGCCAATTGACAAGAACTTATAACCTGTAACTGCTATCTCTCGCTTTGATTCCGAGACCGGTTAATACCAGGGATGGAGTTATACCTCTCCATAGCACAAATCCGGGGCTAAAATATAGAGACCATGTGTTGCCCATGCAGCATGATCCCTCTCTCGGCCTGTCTAGTTCACTCCAGTGGAAAGATAACAGCAATACATCTGGAACAAGACAAGCTGCAGAAGCTACCGGATCAGCAAAGCAATGCTCTAACTGTCCGCCTGTCGGAGCTTCGATCCTAGACCAGCTGCCAGCCAAGGCTTAGGGCCTGGTCTGCCTGCCATGACATTTTGTCTTTAGGTTGCATTTCCTCGCACCAGGATAAGGCTTGTACCCTCCAATTGCGCTCTTCCGCCAGAAGCCGTTGGCACGATGTGGCGTGTCGTGTTTGGTAAACGCCGCCCAACACATTCGGCGCCAACAGAAAGCAGGTAGTACCGTCTGCTGTCATTACGGTAGTTCAGTCATATCTGACTAAGATCTGACCTGAGACACACTACGGAATCCAAGGCTCTTATATATACATACTAGCTGACCCGGCCCGGCTTCGCCCAGTCCTTGGTGGGGAGCATCTCATTTAATTCATATAAGTAGTCATATAAGTTCCCGTTCCCGTTACCGACTGTCTGTCTGTCTGTCTGTCTGTCTGTCTGTCTGTCTGTCTGTCTGTCTGTCTGTCTGACCCGGCCCGGCATTGCCCAGCTCTGGTGTGAGCATCTCATTTAATTCATATAAGTAGTCATATAAGTTCCCGTTCCCGACTGTCTATCTGTCTGTCTATCTGTTTGTCTATCTGTCTGCCTGACCCTGCCCGGTTTCGCCCAGTCCCTGGTGGGAGCATCTCATTTAATTCATATAAGTAGTCATATAAGTTCCCGTTTCCGTTACCGACTGTCTGTCTGTCTGTCTGTCTGTCTGTCTGTCTGTCTGTCTGTCTGTCTGTCTGTCTGACCCGGCCCGGCTTCGCCCAGCCCCTGATGGGGAGCATCTCATTTAATTCATATGAGTAGTCATATAAGTTCCCGTTCCCGACTGACTGTCTGTCTGTCTGTCTGTCTGTCTGTCTGTCTGTCTGTCTGTCTGTCTGTCTGTCTGTCTGTCTATCTGTCTTCTATCTGTCTGTCTGTCTGTCTGTCTGTCTGTCTAATCATTTATTGGTTGCAGTTAGAACAACCTTAGATAAACGAAGACCAACTTGGTAATATATTAACTTGGGTAAATGGAGCAAGCGGCAGCAGCAGCAGAAGAAGAAGAAAAAGGAGGAGTAGGAGCTGGGAGGAGGAAGAGGGAGGAGGAGGGAGGAGGAGGAGAAAGAGAGAAGAGGAGGATGGAGGAGGGAGAGGGAGGAGGGGGAGGAGAAGAGGAAGAGGGTAGGAGGTGGAGGAGGGGAGAGGAGGAGGAGGAGGAGGAGGAGGAGGAATATAACGCATATGCCTGTAGATTTAATAATGGCTGAGGTTGTTCCATGTCTTCTTAGAGTTGGCGACAGTGTAAAGAAATATAAAATCTTCAAACTTGATAGAGATAAGGTAACTATTATTTATTCATTCTTTAAGCAAAAAAAGATGAGTTACAATGTTATGCATTATGCATTATTTTTATGAAACTTTGAAAATGCCTTACAGATGGTATCATTATTTATTATAACTCATATGCCGGTACATAACTATGGACAAAGAGTTTATAAATCTTTGAAAACGATGCCACAATATGACTATAAGTTATACAGAAAAGTTATGCCCCTTGAAATAACTTTTGCAGAGTTAAGTCCCCTGAAATAGATGAAATTATAATGAAAAATGAAATAATTTTGGGTAAGCAGCCCATTTCATACTAAAAAAAATATGACAGTGGGCTGCGCTGGAATGAAGAAGGAAGACGTGTAAAAAATTTCATCTCAATGGGATGGGCCGTTCGCGAGCGCATTAGGGACATATAGACAGACAGACAGACGGACGGAGATCGCCTTTTATATATAAGATATACCCATCCATGTTGGGTTTTCCTCTTGTCCGCTTACTCGTTAGGCCTCCCTCCATATACATCTTTTCCAGACTCTACACGCCCAAAGTATTTCATTTCCCTCACTTTCGTTTGTCTTAATAACCACATTTCTTTGACAATGAATCCCTGTTGAACGGTTCAGTGTGTTCTCTATTTCGCCCATGCAGGAGGAGGAGAGGGAGGAGGAGGGAGGAGGAGGAGAGAGTAGGAGGAGGGAGGAGGCGGAGGGAGAAGGAAGAGGGAGGAGGAAGAGGGAGAAGGAGGAGGGAGAAGGAGGAGAAGGAGGGGGAGGAGGAGGGAAGAGGAGGAGGGGAGGAGGAGGAGGGAGGAGGAGGAATGTGAAGGGAGGAGGAGGGAGGAGGTAGAGGGAGGAGGAGGAGGGAGGCGGAGAGAGGAGGAGGGAGGAGGAGGAAGAGGGAGGAGGAGGAATGTGAAGGGAGGAGGGGGGAGGAGGTAGAGGGAGGAGGAGGGAGGAGGAGGGAGGAGGAGGGAGGAGGGAGGAGGAGGGATTAGGAGGAGGAGGGAGGAGTAGGGTGGAGGAGGAGGCGAGGAGGAGGGAGGAGGAAGAGGGAGGAGGAGGAGAGAAGGAGGGAGGAGGAGAACGCAGGAGGAGAAGGAGCAGGAGGAGGATAGGGAGGAGGAGGGAGAGGGAGGAGGAGGGAGGAGGAGGAGAGAGTAGGAGGAGGGAGAGGCGGAGGGAGAAGGAAGAGGGAGGAGGAAGAGGGAGAAGGAGGAGGGAGAAGGAGGAGAAGGAAGAGGGAGGAGGAAGAGGGAGAAGGAGGAGGGAGAAGGAGGAGAAGGAGGGGGAGGAGGAGGAGGGAAGAGGAGGAGGGGAGGAGGAGGAGGGAGGAGGAGGAATGTGAAGGGAGGAGGAGGGAGGAGGTAGAGGGAAGAGGAGGAGAAGGGAGGCGGAGAGAGGAGGAGGGAGGAGGAGGAAGAGGGAGGAGGAGGAATGTGAAGAGAGGAGGGGGGAGGAGGTAGAGGGAGAGGAGGAGGAGGAGGAGGAGGTAGAGGGAGGAGGAGGGAGGAGGAGGAGGGAGGAGGAGGAGGGAGGAGGCGGAGAGGGAGGAGGAGGAAGGAGGAGGGGGAGGAGGGAAGAGGAGGGAGGAAGAAGGAGGAAGAGGGAGGAGGAGTGATGAGGAGGAGGGAGGAGGAGGAGGGAGGAGGAGGAGGAGGGAGGAAGAGGGAGGAGGAGGAATGTGAAGGGAGGAGGAGGGAGGAGGTAGAATGAGGAGGAGGGAGGAGGAGGAGTGAGAAGGAGGAGAGGGAGGAGGAGGAAGGAGGAGGGGAGGAGGGAGGAGGAGGAGGAGGGAGGAAGAAGGAGGAGGAGGGAGAAGGAGGGATGAGGAGGAGGAGGGAGGAGGAAGAAGAGGGAGGAGGAGGAATGTGAAGGGAGGAGGAGGTAGAGGGAAAAGGAGGAGGGAGGAGGAGAAGGGAGGAGGAGGGATGAGGAGGAGGGAGGAGGAGGGATGAGGAGGAGGGAGGAGAAGGAAGAGGGAGGAGGAGGAATGTGAAGGGAGGAGGAGGAAGAGGTAGAGGGAGGAGGAGGAGGGAGGAGGAGGAGTGAGGAGGAGGAGAGGGAGAAGGAGGAAGGAGGAGGGGGAGGAGGGAGGAGGAGGAGGAGGGAGAAGAAGGAAGGAGGAGGAGGAAGGAGGGAGAGGAAGGAGGGAGAATGAGGAGGGGAGGAAGGAAAGAGAGGTGGAAGGGGAGGAGGAGGGAGGAGGAAAGAGGTAGGGGGAGGAGGAGGTAGAGGGAGGAGGAAGGAAAGGGAGGAGGAAGAGGAGGAGAAGGGAGGAGGAGGGTGGAGGGAGGAGGAGGAGGGAGGAGGTAGGAGGAGGAAGAGGGAAGAGGGAGAAGAAGGGAGAAGGAGGAGGGAGGATGATGAGGGAGAAGGAGGCAGGTGGAGGAGGAGGGAGGCAGGAGGAGGAGGGATGAGGAGGGAGAGGGAGGAGGAGGGAAGATGAGGGAGGAGGGGGGAGGAGGCGGAGGGAGTAGGAGGGAGGAGGATGGAGGAGGAGGGGAGAGGAAGAGGGAGAAGGAAGAGGGAGAAGGAGGAGCTAGGAGGGAGAGGGATGAGAGGGAGGAGGAAGAGGAGAAGGGTGGAGGGAGGAGGTAGAGGGAGGAGAAGAGAGGGGGAGAGAGTTCGCCATTCCGAATTCATACTCGTCTAGTTCTTCCCTTCTACACGACTGTAGATAACTTCCTTACACATAAAAAGATGAATTGTTATTGATATTGCCGTGGCATGGAGGAATATCAGCAGCAGAGTTGATCCAAAAAACCAAAGACTGAGATCTACGGAGAGCCATGAACGCCTACGCCAGCCGGCACGGCACTTGATGATGATGATTGCCGTGTGACGATTCTGTGTAGACACGTCATTTTCTTCCCTTTCCCTAGCGTTTTGGTTCGGGGATTCTTTCATCATCATCATCATATATTTACGTACGTATTTTGCGAGGGGGAGGAGGGAGGAGGAGGAGGAAGAAAAAAAAACTATGACAGTTGACAGCTCTGGAATGAAAGGAAGGCGTGTAGAAAATTTCATCTCAATCGGATGGGCCGTTCGCGAACAAATAAAGGACATACATATTTACATACATACATATATACATACATATTTACATACATACACTTTGTTTTATAAATATAGATATATATATGAGATTTGAACTCGGGGACCATAAAGTTTGCTGCAAGTAAAAAACAAAACACTAGAAAAGCATTACTGACTGTTGAAAAATACACTAATTTTATATTTGGTCAACTTTCGCATATTTGATATTTAAAGTATTATGAAATGCTAATGGCTTGGTTTAACAACAACTGCGAATCATCGATAATAACGCCACCGAAGTATTTTGCTCTCTGGTTATGCAAAAATAAATGTATGTGTTTATGTGTGTTGGGTTGATACGTGTGTGCAGATTGTTGGTGCGTGATGTGAGTTATACGGACAAGGTCAAAACAAGTCGGCTGACGTCTTTGACCGAATTCTTGCCCACCGTTATGAATGCTGTTGTTGTCCTTGCTCACCGAACCTTGACGAATGAGTCCCTGCTTATCGATAAAATATAATAAACTAAATCTATGCGTTGGAGTACCACTAGTAAGCCCGCTTGTGTTTGTCCCGTAACTCATTCGGCGCAACAAACATTCAATTGTTTTCTTTCGATAATTAACAAAACATTGCTGTCAAATTAACTTCAACCGTTTTTTTAAAAAGAGTATTGTAAGGGACCCTTTGACACATTTTACGGCTATGGGAATGTGGTGCTTGACCCATATGTTCATAGTTCAATCGGCACTCAGTGGGTGGTCTGGACTGTATCTGGGAGCCCAGGTCAATTTTTAAAACCGCCAACCGCTGCTGACTATAGGATTTTTCAACTCCAAGTGATTGACGTCTGCACTTGCCATTGAAAGATGTGTGCAAGCGAGTCACCAAAGCCTTGGGCATTGACAAAGCTGCCTGAGAGGGTGAGTCGTCGGAGATCACTAATTGTGCAAACAATTAAAAACTAGTAAAGTACCCATTTGACATGCATGACGCTTTTTGTATATGGTGGTAGTCTCATATATATATATATATATATATATATATATATATATATATATATATACACACACACACACACACACACACACACACACACACACACACACACACATACCTGTGTTAGAATTCTCCAACTGACTCGGATGTCAAGCTGCGGTATTTACTTTTTCATTGAGGATGACAATAGTTTCTATTTTCTTGCAATTTAATTATAAACACCCACAATGACCCAGTCTAAAATTGGTATAAGAAGATATTTTGGGCTGATGGGATATTGGTAACATCACCCCTTGAGTACCGAGTGGTCTGGCACCATATTTCTATCTCGCTAAGGCGTATAAAAAGTTCCTTTACTTAACTGACTAGTTACTCAGTGTGTACAATAACAATTCACTGCAGATCCTCTTCGTTGTCTGCAATCAATAGTGTATCATCAGAATATATTACATTCTTGATTGATCTTGCATCCCCCGATTACGATTCCTCTCATGTTTTTCATTTTTCTCATAACAGTTTCATTATAGATCAAGGCTGGGGAACTATAGTTTCTACCAATGGCCCGGTGTATATTTATGACATCATTCGTGGACCATACACAATTAGTAGCTTAAAAATAAAAAGGTTTACTTGGTAATCAATCAATCAATCAATCAATCAATCAATCAAGTGTCGTCTCCACTATGAAGGTTGGCTGCAATGGATCTCCAACATTGTCTCTAGCCTTGACTGTACATTCAGTTAGATTGCTGTTCGTCCATCTCTTGTATCGTTGTCTACCTCTTGCTCACTTTCCCCCAACCTTGACCTCCAGTATGGTTTTTATAAGAGCGTTATATCTTTTAACGTAGCCGAAAGTTTTGTCATTCATCTAATTAAATCAGCATAATGTGAAGACTTGAACTTCTTCTCTATGGAGAAGCGTGTGATATTAACTAGTACTGATTATGTTGTTACTTGCAGCTAATTGTTCAGCTCTACGTCGGTCAGTCTGATGCGCGGCTGACTCTTTGCAATGAAGATGTTACTGAGAAGTGAGAGAGGGGAAAAACTGGTTGATTGGACCATTGGTGCATAATATGATAATAGGAAACACCATCTTTTAACAACGTTCTAGACGCCATAAGGTATAGAGAAGTCCAGGAAACAATTTTCACAATCAAATTTATTATAAGATAGTAAACAAACGATTTCGAAACAGCTTACTGTCAGGTTAAACAAGACCAGGAGCAGATTCCAAAAGTGACCAGTAACTTTAAAAAAAAGTTTTAACATTAATTAATACATTTCTAAATCTTTTATTAATAAGTATGCAGTCAATTTGGTTGCGTATTTTCGTATCAGGGCTTTTCCATGTGTATAGTCGTCTGTTATGGTGTTTAAACCATGTGTTTCCAATTATCATATTATTAATATTTGCCCATTCTATTAGTTTCTCTCCTCGTTCATTTCTTGTACCTAAACCGTAATTCCCTACTATATCCTCTATTTTTCCCTTTCCTACTTTTGCATTAAAATCTCCCAGTATTATTTTTATTTCTTGTGATCCAATTTGAGCTATTGCCATTTCTATTTCATCGTAAAAGTGTTGTATTTCCTCTTCACTACTGCTTGTTGTTGGTGAATATACTTGTAGTAGACACCTTTCAGTCTTGACAGACTAAAGTATGTGAGTGGAATGTGGCCACTATTCCATCACAATGTCTGGGCAGACTTGTATAATATTTATATCTATTGGTTTGCCTTTGATTTTGACCATTATAACTCTATCTGAAATACACCAGTATCCATTCATAGATTTGGCTGTTTTTTTCATCAAATATTATTCCTACACCTTTTTGATGTGTGTCCCCTCCAGAATAAATTATTGTGTGTTTGTCGGTTATAATTTTGCCAGATCCCTTCCATCCCATCTCACTTATGCCTAGTATATTCATTTTCATGTTTTCCATTTCTCTTAAAACATTGTTTAAGTTTCCTAGCTCATTTAATGTCCTAACATTCCATGTTCCTTCTCTAAATTTATTTAGTTTAGTTATAGTTTTAGTTTTGCCATCAGTAGCTGGATGACGGTCTGGTGTCACCTGTGGCTCATGACTGTCCCTACCGGACGAGGATGTCCTAAGACAGCCATTAACGTCGTTCACTATTTCTGAAATGTGTGTCTCCATGAAATCTTGGGAAGATAATGTGGTGGATTCCCCTTGCCTTCCACATTCACATAGTGGTCTTTTAACTCTGCCTTTGACAGCCATTTCCGACTGTGTTATTACGAAAATATTATTCCCATCTCAGAAGAATTCCCCGGTCAAGGTGTTAATCGAGCTGGTATCTAGGCCAGTGTTTTTCATCCTGCTGGAACAGATCCTTACGCAAATGTTTACGTTGCTCAAGGAACTCTGAGCGATGATTCAGGTGTCTGTCCTATTTTCTGTAATAAACCAGATGGGTAGAAATGTTTCATATAGGCGATTTTGGTCTGTTTCGGCGGAACCCCTGGCTGCCACTCGGGGAACACTGGCTGAAAAACTTTAGGCTGTTTATTTAGGCCGACCCTATTTATATACTTTGCAAACCTTATTATGAGATATATTCTATTACCCAAGGTACCTATAAACTTAATATGTACCTTTGGTGAGCCGTAGTTTCACCAATGACCCCTAGTCCTCTGCTTTTCTTGTGTGTAAATAGGATTTTAATTATGTTTCTAATTCAATATCTTTTCATTTTCAGATCCCGTGTACTTCACCCTTCATTATGGCTACTAAGAAACATAAAGTGAACGCCGAGTGTCGCGTTTTCAATGAAGAATGGGGAGTAAAGTACTTCTTTGTGGAAACAAAGGACCAGAAAACTAGTTGCGTAATATGCAGTGAAAGTGTTGCCATTTTGAAAGAGTACAATCTTCGGTGTCACTACAAAGCAAAACATCTATCAACATATTCAAAGTTTTCTGGAAAGTTAAGCTCTGAGAAATATGAGTCCATGAAAAGTTGTTTAGAAACACAAAGAAATCTCTTCACGATAACGTTTGCTGAAAATGAATCTGTCACTCGTACAAGTTACAAAATAGTGCATAAGATGGCAGAACGAGAAAAACCGTTTGCTGATGGCAACTTCATCAAAGAACGTGGGTGTGCGGGATTACGAATAGTGTCCGTAAGACCTTCGCCACTGAGACTGGCGCAAGTATTGTACAGAATGAGTATTCGGCCCGCGCTCGTCATTTTGTCAGTTATCCGGCTCGCTGTGAAAAAATTTGGTGACCTCTGGTTTAACGCATTGATAATGTCAGGTTTGAAGTCTTCTCGACCTGGTGTAAAGCCGAATTTCATAAGGATATGGGCATTCTGAGCTTCCATCTTCAAAATTGGTAGCCTTTCATTGTTATTGTGAATATCAAGCTGCCTCACATGTGAATTATTGTAAAATGCATTCACCTACTATTTTTTTTTTTTTGCATATCCCTTACAGGACGTTGCAGTCAACACTAGCATGTTTTAGCTGCTGTTGATGTACTAGGCAAGCTTACGTTCAGTAGTTTACCATTGATTTCTGAGTGATCGGCTCACATACCCCGTAAGTTACCAGCGCGGCGCGATCCGCTACCTAATCTCGCGCAGCTGCGTTACCCACGAGAATATACGGATGATTCTGCCTTCTTTGACATTTAGACAATTTGTTGATGTGGTTGTTCTTTTGTTGGCCAGGTAATTTAATCTTGTGTGCATTAATTTGGCATTTAGGATGTTTTCATGCTTTTAAATTTTCTTGCAATTTTAATTAAAATATGATTGAGCCTCTTTACATATTTTTCTACATTCTCGCTGGCTCTCTTCATATTATTTTATGTTTAATTTTATTGTTTCTTTCCTGTTTCTTTAGTTTTAAGATGTTATGAAATCAATTTTCTGCGGTCTTTCATTTGCACGTTTACGATAATTATTTCAGGACTGTCTGACGGACTTCTTTAATACTTCATGTTGATTATTAACATCTTGAAATATAATTTCTAGATCAGACAATGTATCCAATAATTATATTTACTTTGTCTTTTCCCCCTTCTTATTCTTTAGTGCACACATCTATTTTAATATTTCTTCGTTTGTATGTGACCTTCTTTAACTTCACGTGCAATTTACATAGAATCGATTATCACAGTGGCAGTCTGAAATTGGTACCTACCTCACGTTTTTAAAGCATTTCGAAATATTCTATTGCTGATGTTGTTCACGGTCTGATTTGTTATCTTACTTTCATGACACTGTCCACGGCCATAATTTTCTTGCATGTTGTTGATACCAGGTGTTTCCAACGTTCAATGCTCTTTTACCCACTCTACAAGTCTGCTATCTAGTTCATTACATTTCTCTAGTCCACAATTACACACTGTGCAATGATCTTACTGGTTTTCAACTTAAGCATTATCGATTCCCAATACGATATTTATTTACAAGGTTTTTGTACTTCTGTAAGGCATTATCCAGCTCAGTGTAAAATGTTTATGTACTGTCTACACCGCTTTATGATCTTGGATATTATATACTGTCTACACCGCTTTATGATCTTGGATATTACATACTGTCTACACCGCTTTATGATCTTGGATATTATATACTGTCTACACCGCTTTATGATCTTGGATATTATATACTGTCTACACCGCTTTATGATCTTGGATATTATATACTGTCTACACCGCTTTATGATCTTGGATATTATATACTGTCTACACCGCTTTATGATCTTGGATATTATATACTGTCTACACCGCTTTATGATCTTGGATATTATGTACTGTCTACACCGCTTTATGATCTTGGATATTTGGTTCACAGATGTTGGCATCAACAGGCCTGTCATTTAACTTACCCAGTAATATTCTGACACCGTCCAGCACCCTTCAACAGACTGTCATCTTTCCAGATTTATCACAATTTCCAGATTCTCTCACGCAGAATGAATAATTTTATAGTTGTCAGTTGTTATTTCTGTACATTTCAATTCACACATTCCTAAAATGTTAATATTAAGTCTTTTCATTTAAAAAAAATATTTTTATACCTGTGCTCATTATATGAATATTTCACCTCCCTAATTTAAGCATTGTAAAGAGTGTGGAATTAGTCGCATGCTGATGATCAGAAGTCACACAGCGCACATGACGTTTCCTGCCTTGATAAGCCACCTACTCAAGATCTTTCTCAGAAAATGTCTGAGCTATCGAGTCATAATGTACTAGGCGTCTGCAACGATGGCTTTTTATTGTCTTCCGCAGGCTTGTTTGCGGTCTAACTCCGTTTTTTGTTGTTGTTGGTTAGTTGCAAATCCTTTACGGACGTGGCAGTCAATCACAGCATTCTTTGCTGTTCGTGATTCCTGGGCAAGTTTACGTTCAGTAACTCCGTTAGCCTTTGCCGAAAGCCAGGATCGACACAAGACAGCAGAGGGAATAGGTTATGTACAGAATTCTTACATCTTACCCGGCTATGACCTACCTACAGAGGTTTGAGGTATTTTATAGAGAAAGTTGCCCTTCCAGGTAACTCGTCTCCTCTCAGTGACTATCGCCTATATTGGTCCACCACGATCGCTTACTTTACATATTGGTTGCAAACCGCTATACATAGAAACTACTCTACTATCCATTCTTTGGTGGACGCGCCTAGTAATAAGGCAAGTTCCTACCCTAGTGAAAATACTCAGATGGAACACAGCCATACATTTGTCTTAATCTAGAAATAGAAGGTCCGAACTACTGAACCACGCTAAGTCAAGTATGATACATTCGAAGCGATGTTTGAGCAACCTTATGTGACGCAAAGTATACTTCGAGTTAATCAATAGTATTTGATATATGGCATTTGAACACTAGACAAAAACAGCAAAACAAATAACTATCTTTCAATGCGCAACATTTGCTAGCACCTGGTACACTCACCATCTTTCCACGCAATCGGTGGTGCTCAACGCATTCGAATACTGGGACATTCCAGACGCGCACGGCTGGTGTATGGCGGGGTTTTTGGCGAGGTGAAATCGACTGCAAATACCAATCGCAGTTCTTTCTCATCGATGAAAACAATCCATAAACATAACACACGGTGGTTTGATCTTTATTTCTCTACTATAGAGCAGTTTAAAATAGGCGTGAATACATCACAGAAAGACGGGATCTTCACCAGCTTGAAATGAGCTGACAGTAGGCAAGTTACCAGAACAACGGAGCCGCGTTATTGTTTGGTGTCACCGTAATCTGTATTGTACCAGTCTATGCTGTAGTAAACAGTACGGGTTATCTAGTTGTGTGCGTGTGCGTGCTGGAAGGTGGACATACTTTCAATGTGGAGAGTGTAGGATGTTAGCACATACGTGTGTGGAGACTACTTCGTTTATAACAGCGTGATATTTCATTGAAACTATAGTGCATAACAACTTCATTTATAACTGCGTGATATGTCATTGAACTTACAGTGAATAACTCATGTTTGATTTATAACAGCAATATTTAGCATGTATTGTTTTTGTACCCTATTTAACAGTCGTGGAGCCGCGATTACGCAGAGGCTATACACTTGTCTGCCCGGCCGGCGGCCATGGGTTCTAGTCCGTATCGAGGCGGATTTTTAAAATGTATCTGGCTCTCAGCCTAAATGGATACCAGGAAATGTCTTGGAATTACAGGCGGCTGCTGCTATACTGATCACATCACCCTCGAGTGTTGATTGGTCTATACAAATATGGTTTGAGCACCATATGTCCAATGCGCCTTAAAGTGTGTAAAAGTCTCCTTTACGTTTTATTTTATTTGACACAAGTTGTAAGATTGAGCGTCGCTAGCAGAAGAGTAACGGATTCTCAAAGAACCAGTTAAACATAGGACAAACCCTACAACTGGTGCTGGAAAATGTCCCGCAAGTAACGACTTCCACGAGAGCCGATTGATCTATAAAAATACATGGCTAGCACCACATATACAATACGACTTAAATCGTGCAAAAAGTCCTCTTGGATATTGACCACATAGCCCATCGAATGTCGATGGGGTCTAAACACACTTGGCCAGCACCATATATATATATATATATATATATATATATATATATATATATATATATATATATATATATATATATATATATATATATATACTAGCTGACCCTGCCCGGCTTCGCCCAGTCCCTGGTGGGAAGCATCTCATTTAATTCATATAAGTAGTCATATAAGTTCCCGTTCCCGTTACCGACTATCTGTCTGTCTGTCTGTCTGTCTGTCTGTCTGTCTGACCCGGCCCGACATCGCCCAGCTCCTGGTGTGAAGCATCTCATTTAATTTATATAAGTAGTCATATAAGTTCCTGTTCCCGACTGTCTATCTGTCTGTCTGTCTGTCTATCTGTCTGCCTGACCCTGTCCGGCTTCATTAAATTCATACAACAAAAAAAAATGTAACTTAAAAGAACGTTCTACCACACACCATCCATTATTTTTAATGAAAACTCTTTCTAATCACCTGCATGACTACAGTAACTTCTTAAGCAAAAAAAGATGAGTTACAATGTTATGCATTGTGCATCATTTTTATGAAAACTTTGAAAATGCCTTACAGATTGTATCATTATTTATTATAACTCATATGCCGGTACATAACTATGGACAAAGAGTTTATAAATCTTTGAAAACGATGCCACAATATGACTATAAGTTATACAGAAATGTTATGCCCCTTGAAATAACTTTTACAGAGTTAGGTCCCCTGAGATATATGAAATTATGATGAAAAATGAAAAATGAAATAATACTGAGTAAGCAGGCGATTTCACACTAACAAAATATCACAGTTGACAGCTCTGGAATGAAAGGAAGGCGTGTAGAAAATGTCATCTCAATCGGATGGGCCGTTCGCGAACAAATAAAGGACATACATACATACATACAGAGATACATAAATACGGACGCACATCCTAATTTATATATAAGATATATATATATATATATATATATATATATATATATATATATATATATATATATATATATATATATATATATATATATATATATATATATAGCCCACTTACATGTAAGGTTTTGCTCTATACAGCTATTTATTGAGCTGACGTTGATTAACGTTACGAGGTGAAATATTCTATGTGCTCCCAAAGACTACTCTCCTACACCGCGAGCTACTATAGGCAGTAGACGATAGGTAAAGGTTTACTCCCCTGTCCTACGATACTCAGGAGTCTCCAAGAGAAATGTACTCGTGAATCGAATGACAAAGTTCGGAAACGAACTCATGACTTTTGGAGTACGAAGCAGGCATCTGAACACTATAGAGGGTCTTTTGCATATCCTTTATAGGACGTCACTGTCAACCCCATCATTTTTTGGTTGTTTATGATTTCTTGGCAAGTTTACGTTCAGTAGTTTGCCATTTATTTCTGAACGACTGGGACTCATACCATTGAATGAAAACCAACGCAAGGTGGTCTGCTGCCAAATCGCCCGCAGCTGTGTTTTAAAAATATGCTACGGTCAAAACAACTAGAGTCCCTGCTTGATTGTTGCTGAATTCTCTGCAAGACAGCTTTACTTCTAAAGTACGATGAAGAAATGACATTCAGGTTGCATGAGTCCTGAAAACTGCTTGCTTGTATGGGAGAGAGTTTGGTGTAGAGACTTGCCTCACGACCAAAGTATCATCTCCTATGGGGCTGCATTTTTAGAGCTCTCCTTTCCCTATCTAGCTCAGAAACCAGCGGGATGTTCACGAACATCACATCTGAGATGAGCATAATAGGATGTAAGCAGGTCATGATTCAGCGCGGAGCCTCACATATGGGAGAGACATTTAAAGGTCATTCAACATGGCACATACAGGGTATGTTTAATGGTAAAAGGTACAGTTTAATGACTGTGTAGTGTTGGAAAATATTGCCGTTCCAAATTTTGTATTTACCTATTATGTTGTATTGTGTTGCATGAACTCCACAATAGGTAAATACAAAACTTGGGACGGCAATATTTTCCAAAATTGCATAGTCATAAAAAATACACCCTATACAAGCTGCCTTAAATTGGCCTAGATTGTTGATATTTCCTCCACGGAGTTCATGCATTTCATTGTCAACAGGCTCCAATCTAATGCCTAGTGAGAGATGCCTTAGAATGTTTTTTTTTTTTTTTGGGGGGGGGGGGGGAGAACTCAAGCTTTCCCTATTCCCAGTGTCCACCAGACGAACCCGCTCCAACGTCAGAGCCTTAGATAAACGATAACTTGGCACTGTTATCGGCGTGTTGGTAAACTTTTCAATACTTTTAAACAAAAAAACAACTTTTTGTACATGTATGGCGTACTTCCATATTATGTTCCAGGAAAGGATAAACAAGTTTATCTTTATATATTGAATAAAAAATAATTAACGTACGTAACATTCAGCGCCTGAATAGGTAGACTGGGCACTTATGGATTTGCCAAACACCACAAGCATATCAGCTGTGAAAACATTAACAATGATAGTGAAAACACGGTTCTTTTTAGCGAATATCAGTTAACTTTAGGTTGCCACTTTCGTCCGTGAAGGAACGTCAGTATCTCAATCTAGTCACACAAACATGGAGCATCTTCTGCAGAATCCAACGTTTAGAATGAAAATCAGTTCCTTGTCGCCAGCTACCAGAGTAAGTATGTATGTTGGCTCAATGTGTACATAACTCACTGTGTACATGTTAACTCATTGTGTTCATGTTTACTAAATGTGTACACGTCAGCTCACTGTGCTCATGTTTAATAATTGTGTACACGTCAGCTGATTCTGTTCATGTTAGCTAATTGTGTACACGTCAGCCCACTGTGTTCATGTTAACTAATTGTTTACACGTCAGCTCATTGTGTTCATATTAACTACTTGTGTACACGTCAGCTCATTGTGATCATGTTAACTAATTGTGTACACGCCGCTCATTGTGTTCATGTTTACTAATTGTGCACAAGTCAGCTCATTGTATTTACGTTAAATAATTATGTACACATCCGCTAATTGTGTTCATGTTTATTAATTGTGTACATTTCAGCTCATTGTGTTTACGTTAACTAATTGTGTACACGTCAGCTCATTGTATTCATGTGAACTAATTGTGTACACATCAGCTCATTGTATTAATGTTAACTAATTGTGTACACGCCAGTTCATTATGTTAATGTTCACTCATTGTGTATATTTAAACTCTGTGTGCGTTGGGTAATAACTACAATCACATACATTACACTACTAAACCCGCTCTGTCCTAGACAATTCATACACTGATTGATTATTTCACACATCGCATACTTTTCTCATTAATTTTTACTGCTGCTGCTGCTGCTGCTACTACTTCTACTACTAATGCTGCTGCTGCTATTACTACTACTATTGCTACTACTACTACTACTACTACTACTACTACTACTACTACTACTACTACTACTACTACTACTACTACTACTACTACTACTACTACTACTAATACTACAACAACAACAACCACTACTACAGAACCATTGCTGATGAGTATCATGACAGTTTCCTCCCTGAGGAACGAAGGCCACTTGCCCAACAACTCGCCATGTAGTGAACAGACTGGGAGTTTATTAATAATCAAACTTCCTTGCTGAGGATGGAACACATGTCCTATGATGTGTGAGGCGGACAACCTAACCCCGGCAGCCGATCCATCCATAAATACTACTGCAACTAAATTGTATGAGTAAATTCCAACCCCTACTTTATGTTTACATGGCGTTGTTTGTTTGTTTTGTTTTTACGGATGAAAAATAAAAGACAATAAATAGCAGAGTACAACTGGCGCATTCGTGTAGAGGGTGAAATGTAAAGCTGACAATGGCATGAAGGCGGGCAGACAAGAGTTCGATGCCAGCTCTCGTCGTTAGCCACGGGAGTGAGCGTCTCCCCACTTATTTCTCCGGGTATTCATGTGTGTAAAATAATATGGTTCTGGTACTTTACATAATCACAGCAGGTTTCTACCACACCTGACAACGTCCGCTACAGTTCCACGTGGCAAGCTGCACTCATAGCCACGGACACTGGTATCTGAAGGATGCATCGTGACTATTGTTACTTCTGTTATACATCTGGCGGTCCAGCTGTCTCTCCCCGTTGCCCAGTGTCTTTTAATGGTAGATGTAAGCATGTTGTAGCTGTTCTATTCCTTAAACACTCTTTCTTGTTTCTGACGTTTGTGAAAATAAACAATTTCTTATATGCAAATGCCAGCTCCGTGGCGAAGAGTTTATGGACGCTGTTCGTAATCCCATATTCCCGCGTTCGAAACACAGTTGTTGGTGATTTGGCAGCATACCAGGTTTTTTTTTTTTTTACGAAATGGTATGAGTGCCGGTCGTTCAGAAAACAGTGGCAAACTACTGAACGTAAACTTGCCAAGAGATCACAACAGCAAAAAATGCTGGTGTTGACTGCAACGTCCCTTAAAAGGACATGCAACTAACTAAATGACCATATGCAAATGCTTAACACTAAAATGATGATGTTCCTGAGCTTCGCAAATGATGCCATCAAAGTTCACACTCTCAAGCGGTTACAGTTTCATTGACGTGTATGTTAAGTGACATGTGTTGTGTTAGAAGCTGGGAAAGTCATTCCTGGCCAAGTCCTGGAAGATAAAACTAAACGAAAAAGACGAACAATAAACGAATGCTCAAATATATTGAGGTCTTAGCAATTAGGCCGTTCAAGCCAGCTTTGTGCAAACAGAAAGAGTTCGTTTTGAATTGCAAATTACTTTGGGGATAACTAATGCTCCACATGAGAATAATACCTGTGATTATGTGTTTCAGGTATTTCAGCTAAAGTACTACACATTTATTCACGTCTATCTATCTATTATGTGCCATGTCGATAAGCGTGGGCGGTCATGTTTTGCCATCTCACTCGATCACCAGAATCTCGTCATATGGTATATAACTTGACAGCATGTTTCTGATGAAAAATGTCAGGCAATAAATCGTGCAACATATGTAGTTGCATCGTACACACTATACAGCAGTGGTTCATCTTGTTCACATATGTATTTGTATTATGCATTCTATACACCATGGTTTATCTTGTTCACATATGTATTTCTAATGCACATTCTACACACCAGCTGTTCATCTTGTTCATATATATAGTTGTAATGTAAATTCTACGCACAGGCTCTTCATATTGTTCCCTTACGTAGTTGTAATGTACATTCTACACAGCGGTGGTTCATCAGTTCCCTGATCGACCTGTTTGAACAAGAGTCAGAATATGTAATAGATGTGATTGAGGACTGCCGGGAGGACATGAGAGAGACCGCAGACAGGTACAAGGATGAGGCTGACGAGCTTAGGGCCGCCTCAAGAATGCTACGTGAGTCACTAGTTGAAAGTATCGTTATGCACCTTTTATTTTTATTTCACATTGTCTGTATCTTGCTATTATGGCTAATTTACTTCTTGAATTTCACACAATGAAATAAAGTAAGGTGACGATGTATTATAGCTGATATAATAGTTTAGAGAACATCAGATAAATGCCAGTGATTTTAATGGTCGATTTGGGAGTGATTCGGACCCTTAGCATTACTGTTGCTTTTGCCCTTTCGCCATTCAGCTTACGATTCTGTTTGGCACTTTCTTGCAACAATGTATAAATAAATTTCTATAGAGTCCTTTTATATTTTACGATCAGCATACCATATGTTGTTTACAATTAACACGCCTGGGAGGCGCAAAGTGATTGAAAATAACAAATATCTTTAACAGAGAGAGAGAGAGAGAGAGAGAGAGAGAGAGAGAGAGAGAGAGAGAGAGGGAGAGTTAGATAGAGAGAGAGAGAAAGAGAGAGGAATAGAGAAAGAGAGGTAGAGGGGAGATAAAACGAGTGAGAGAGATGTGTGTAAGAGAAAGAAAAAAAGAGAGAGAGAGACATAGAGAGAGAGCGTGACAGAGAGAGAGAGAGAGAGAGAGAGAGAGAGAGAGAGAGAGAGAGAGAGAGAGAGAGAGAGAGAAAGATAGGGAAGAGAGAGAATTCATGTATTTATTTTCATGATCGCACTTTATATCCACTTCAGAACAAGGCGAATCCCACAAAATGACAAACTAGGAGTATATCCCATGTCTACACAAACTGTATCCCATGTCTACACAAACTATATCCCTTGTCTGTAAGTCTATATCCCATGTCTACAGAAACTATATCCCATGTCTACACAAACTATATCCCTTGTTTGTAAGTCTATATCCCATGTCAACAGAAACTATATCCCATGTCTGTAAGTCTATATCCCATGTCTACACAAACTGTATCCCATGTCTGTAAGTCTATATTCCATGTCTACACAAACTATATCCCTTGTCTGTAAGTCTATATCCCATGTCTACAGAAACTATATCCCATGTCTGTAAGTCTATATCCCATGTCTACACAAACTATATCCCATGTCTACACAAATTATATCCCATGTCTACACAAACTATATCCCATGTCTACATAAACTATATCCCACGTCTACACAAACTATATCCCATGTCTACACAAACTATATCCCATGTCTACACAAACTATATCCCATGTCTACACAAACTATATCCCATGTGGGAGCACGTGTACACCTCGGAGGAGCAAATGGATCACCATTGTCTGGTAAGAATGAGGCAGCGAGGTGTGGCGAGGGGATCTGGCTGACGCTCGACGCTCAGAGGAAAGGCGAGATGGACATATAATCAGATTGCTATTGGAACTATTAGTGTTCGAACTCTTCGCTGGCTGCTGAGGATGGGAACGGAGCGCTTATGGGAATGCCCCGAATGCTGTGATGTCGGTTCCTAAATCAATCAAACAATCAACCAATCAATTAATCAATCAAACTATATCCCATGTCTACACAAACTATATCTCATATCTTCATAAACTGTATCCC
The DNA here is from genome assembly GCA_963921405.1 of Cepaea hortensis. Taxonomy (NCBI): domain Eukaryota; kingdom Metazoa; phylum Mollusca; class Gastropoda; order Stylommatophora; family Helicidae; genus Cepaea; species Cepaea hortensis. Next base: position 52,411,206 of record OY992893.1, on the reverse strand, counting down.
ATGTCTACACAAACTATATTCCATGTCTGCAAAATCTGTATCCCATGTCTACACAAACTATATTGCATGTATGCAAAAACTGTACCCCATGTCTACACAAACTGTATCCCATGTCTGTAAGTCTATATCCCATGTCTTCACAAACTATATCCCATGTCTACATAAACTGTATCCCATGTCTGTAAGTCTATATCCCATGTCTTCACAAACTATATCCCATGTCTACATAAACTGTATCCCATGTCTGTAAATCTATATCCCATGTCTTCACAAACTATATCCCATGTCTACATAAACTGTATCCCATGTCTTCACAAACTATATCCCATTAATACACAGACTGTAGCTCATGTCTACATAAACTGTACCCCATGTCTAAAAAAACTGTATCCCATGTCTGCACAAACTGTATCCCATGTCTGTAAGTCTATATCCCATGTCTACACAAACTGTATCCCATGTCTACACAAATTGTTTCCCATGTCTATATAGCTATATCCCATGTCTACATAAACTGTACCCCATGTCTACATAAACTGTATCCAATATCTACATAAACTGTATCCAATATCTACATAAACTGTATCCCATGTATGTAAGTCTATATCCCATGTCTACACAAACTGTATCCCATATCTACACAAACTATATCCCATGTCTACACAAACTGTATCCCACGGCTGCACTGATTTGATACATTGTCTTCACAAAGTGTATCCATTGTGTATTCATCTTTTGAAATGCTGCCCTTGCTTGGACACATCTTCCATCTACTGTTATTTAAAGTATTCGAATACTAAACCACATCGACTGCTGGTATCTGATTGGTTCCATGTCCTTTTAATGTCGCTTTTGAGTATACAACATTTCTTCATATTAACCATTGCTTTAGATTTTTTTTATTCAGACCAAGACCTTTGTTGTGAATTTCTATTATATTTAACACTTATAACCGCGTTTGACTTTCAACCAAACAACTAAAAACAAAACCATGTTATTCCATCTGACGCGAATTAATATACCTACATTAGTGAGATAAAAACTTTGCTGGGCCTTCCAGACAAATTAAGTTAAACAGTTACACACACATACACACACACACACACGCACACACGCTCTCACGCACGCGCGCGCGCATGAACATACACATACACACATAAAGCAGACTCAGAAACTTTAACCATTAGCCACACGACGATTGTCGGACACAAAATTGCATCCTTTCATTTTGAATATATTTTGAACTTCCGGTAAAATGGCGATGACGTGACGTATCTTTCTTCAGAGGACGCAGTGTTTGTGTATTTCTGGGGAGGATGTGTTGTTATTTCGTAATCGTTTTCGGAAGTTGTTCCCAAGAAACCACGGAATGGAGGTGGTGGATGAAAGTTTGAGGGCAGCTAACAAATAGTTGTTGGTTATGGCTTAAAGTTTCGCGACGGTAGGCAGACCATCTCTTTAACGTGACAATGGCTACGGTCATCCGGCCAGTATGATCACTGCCAAGAAAGGAAGCAACGGCATATTATCTTCTTTAAAGTTGCCTAGTTTATCATGATTCGCCTAATTACACATCATCACAAGAAAAAGGACAGTTACACTGAAATAAGCAACATGGAATGTTCGAAAGTTAAATGACGACGGAAAATTAGATAATATACCAGAAGAAATGGAAAGAGAGAAGATCAATATATTAAATTATTAAGAATGTGCGAGACGAGATGGAAAGAGGCAGGGATTATAACATGGGAAGATTGTAAGATTATTTATTCTGGGAGAGAAGAAAGGCAAAGAAGTGTAGCAATTATCTTGGATCGGGAAACATCAAAATCCGTTTAAGGATATTCAATCAATCATGTGCCATGCCGGAAAGCGTGGCCGGTCATGACTCGCCATTTCACTCGATCACCAGCGTCGTGGATCAGCTCAGTGTTCCTGTCTCGTCCATGCCATGTGGCCAAGCCATCCAGGTATTTTCCTCTCGGTCTTCCTGCTTTGAAGAAATGTAAAAATTCAGGAAAAAAATATTATAATGGCAACTTCAATGTAAAAGTGGAAAATTAAGGCGAGGGATGCACAGCAGGCAATCATGGTTTGGGAGAGCGAAACGAAAGAGGATACAGACTTATAGAATGGGCAAAAGAGTAGAAAATGATTGTAGGAAACACATGGTTTAAACCAGTGGCGTCACTAGGGTTGGTGTCACCCAGTGCGGTAAATTCTTGGTGTCACCCCTCTAGACTTTCACCATGGTCTTCTTCCGAGTGTTCCTGTACCATATATAATAGCATATAGTAATGTTTGTAAAATAAGTCAAAAAGTTAATAAGGACATAAGAAAGAAAACAAATTGAACAATATAACTTCAATACTTCAGGTAAAACATAAGTAAAGAACTTCGACAAACTCGGACAAAGTTAAATTTTTGTTATTTAACATTAAAATTTCTAAAATTAACAATGAACGGTTATGAAACCCGACTAGACAGAGCTATGTCTGCTTTGTCAAATTTGCAATTTTTTTATTTTGGTGTCACCCCTTGATGGTGTCACCCGGTGCGGCCCGCACCCCCCACACCCCCCTAGTGACGCCCCTGGTTTAAACAACATCCTAGAAGATTATGGACATGGAGGAGTCCTGGTAGCAGAATTAGAAACCAGATTAATTACATCCTGATTAGCAGAAGGTTTTGAAATGAGTTAACAATCGCAAAAACAGTTCCCAATGCTGACTCTTACAGTGATCACAGATTTATTACAGGCACATTGAGGGTAAAGTTAAAGAAAGTCAAATATTCACAAGGAAACACTAAATATGATCTGTGTACATTGAAAAATGACGAGGTAATGCAAGACTATTTTAACACAGAAGTAAAGAACAGATCTGATATACTGTCAGATCAAAAGATCCTATTCCAAGATGTGGATGATCAATGAGAAATGTTGAAGAATTCAATCAGGTTGGCTGCAGAAACAACTATTCAAAACTTAAAGAAAGTGAGTCGTAAGAAACGGATGACTGAAGACATTTTACAAATAATGGAAACAAGAAGACACAACAAAAATAATGCTGCCAAATATTAAGAAATTCACAGAAAAGTCGGAACATTATGTAAGGAGGCAAAAGAAGCATGGCTTGAGAAAACTTGCTTAGAAATTGAAAAACAACACAGCAGTAAAAATACCAAATTAATGCAAAAAAGAATTCAGGAGCTTACTAATAAAAGAACACGTACATCAACAGACTGCTTAAAAACAAAAACAAAAACAAAAGCAAGAAAAAAGAAAATGGAAAAATCATAATAGGCAAACATCAGATTTTACATTTAAGATCAGAGTATGTGAAAACCTGTATGATAATAACAGAGAAGAACAGTATGTTATTTGAAATAATAATGAAGGACCATCAATTTTGAAGATGGAAGTTCAGAATGGTCTTAACAATTTGAAAACTAGCAAGACCCCCGGTGCAGATAACATCACAACAGAAATGATTAATGCTTTAGAAGAATATGAAATAGATCAAGTAACCAGACTGCTGAACACAATATATGACACTGGAGATATACCTCATAAATTATGTAATTATGTATTTACTGCGATCACAAAGAAATCAGGAGCCTTGGAAGAATGTGATCAACATCGAACAATTAGTATAATGAGCCACATCACGAAAATATTTCTAAGAATTATCAGGCAAAGAGTTAGGAAGAAAATACAACGAGAAATATGAGTAGAACAATGTGGGTTTGTAGAAGGCAAGAATACATTAAATGCTATGTATATGCTGAGAATGTTAATTGAACGTTCAGTAGAAGTAAATAAAGATATACATCTTTGCTTTATTGACTACACAGAGGCTTTCGATAGAGTACCCATTTCAACACGATAGAAATGTTTGCGGATCTACATATTGATGGGAAAGACCTTAGACTTGTTAAAAAACATACATTGGAAACAACAAGCTGCCATCAGATTTGATAATGAAGTAGGTCAGTACCAGCCTATTAAGAGAGGTGTGAGACAGGGATGTGTAATGTCTCCAGATCTGTTTTCCCTGTATAGTGAAAATATTGTCAAAAATATACAAGATATGAAAGGGATGATCATTGGAGGAAGAAACATCAATAATATTATTCGGGACGCAGAGGTGTTTCCAAGGCACCAGGGCCAGGTTCTATACTGGCTAAGACCTACTAGCACATCCTAGTCGTGCGTCCTTGGCAACAGGTCCCTTCGGGGTCCTGGCTAACGCAGTAGGATCGCTGATTCTTCCGAAGTCGGAGAGTATCTGCCTGCACAGTGAGGAACCACCAGTCTGTACACCAATAAGCCAGACATGGGACAACGGATACCCACGCAAACCTCAGGTCTGGTATGACATCACACTGATGTTGGACAACAGGATGTCTTCATCCGACAAACAGGATTTCACGCTGGAGGTCACAGCCAGCGAACACAAGCAAGCAAGCATCAATAAGATTAGATATAAAGATGATACAGTATTGATTGCAGACAATGAGCAGAATCTACAATATTTAGTATACGCGGGTGTTGCACACAGTGAACAACTAGGGATATAATTAAATTGTAAGAATACACAGATTATGGTCGTCACTAAGAAGAACAAAATACCACAATGTAATATACAAGTAAATTGGAATATTCTTAAACAAGTGAATCTGTACAATTATCTCGGAACAGCCATAACATCTGATGGGAGTTGCCTTGAAGAGATTAGAACAAGAATTTCCATGACGAAATTAGCCTTTTGCAAGATGAAAAACATACTGACCAATAAAAAGATGTCAATTGCTACGAGAGAAAGAGTGTTGAGGTGCTACATAGAGCCTGTACTTTTGTATGAACTTGAAGCACTGACAATGAACAGTCAAGCTGAGAAACATCTGATGGCCGTGGAAACATGGTTTTTGAGGAGAATGCAAAGAATACCATTGGCAGACAGAAAAACCAACGACCAAGTCCTACAATTAACAAATGAAAATTGTAAATTGATAAGAGAAATTAGACATAGACAGTCAACATTTTTGGGCATGTTATGAGAAGAAATAAATTAGAGAACTTGGTGACACACATTCATTAGATAAATCATGCAACGTCTCTTGTTGAAGTAGTCTGATGATGATATCCTTCACTATCAATTATTTTCAGCAAGTCTCCTGTGCCACGCATAAGTCTCTGTCCCAACATATTGACGTGTAGTGTAGTTTTTAAATGCACGTTCTCTTGTTCTCTTGCCCTGAATTTTGGCTTCCAGTATTTTCAATAATTCTCAATCGCTGTTCCGTATGTCCATGATATTCTTTGCACATTCATTAGAAATCAAACTTCTACTGCCATTAGATGTTTCTCTTCTTGACAGCTTGTTGTCAATGTTCCTCGTGCATTTAGCATCACACACTCCCACACACACACCACACTCACACATACTCGTTCAATCAATCAATCAATCATGTGCCATGCCGGAAAGCGTGGGCGGTCATGATTCATACTCGTTAGCCAACTATAATCCTGCGCATCAGACGATTCGAAAATAAAATGCATGAAACATCTTAGAACAAACGACATTACCTGGTCTTTCGAATCACTCAATAGAATAATAACTTTAAAACAGACCAACAGTCCGAGTTGCCACTTTAGTGATATAACGCCATCAGTCAGAGTTGTCACCTTAGAGATAACACATTCTGTCAGAGGTATCACCCTAAAGATGACACCATCATTCAGAGAGGCCATCTTAGAGATGACACCTTGAGATATCTAACAGGACGTATAGACACTAGTGATACTGTTGATGGTTATTGTTCTCTATATTTTCTCTAAAGTAGCCATTTAACTTAGTTCAAACGCACTTATGTGCACAAGCAGAACAACGCTATACACAAGGCCTGACATGGCGTGTCTTCTTTTTCGGTCACCTTCAGACATCAGTTTGAATTAATCCAAAGAAAGTAGCAGCCACCTTAAGCTTGCTGACATCTTCATGGTACGAGTGTCGGCCAAACTGCTTTTCTCTGTTCTGAAACAAATACAGTAAAACCTCGGTTTTCGTAGATAATCCGCCCGTAAACAATCGGTTAAATCCCAAACCGAAGAAAACTAAGTCAATTATTTCTATATGAATCAATGTAAATCCAATTAATTCGTTCCAGAAACTCCAAAGTACATACCAAAAACACATTTTATAGAAAACAAATTTAGTGTTTAATAAAAATTTTCGGCCCCAGACTGCCCGAACTCGCACCTTCGCCGTGCCTAACAGCACTGTGTATGTTAGTGAGCCTCTTGAATTTTTCAAACCATCCTCTGCTCGCTTCTTAATCACTATGTACACTAGCACTCGTCCCAGGCATTTTCTTATAAAGAGATTGGTGTACAATTATCTGGCCTTTTCACATATGATTGCCCCCGAAACAAAATCGACATCTAACTGGTTGTGATGTGTCCAAATTAAAAATAACTATTCGACATCTTCAAACGTTTGCGATATCTGTTTTGTTAGCACATTCATGCCTTTCTCTACATTAGTCTCCTTTATTGCTTCCTTTTTTGCCACAATTTAACTTATCGTGGAAAGCGACTTCCCTACATGCGGCCGATTTGAGCAATCTTAATGTCGCTCTCGTATTTTATTATTAGCAAGTGATGTTCTCACAACGTAAAACACCCCAAACTGAACGCGTGGGTCCCTTTGTTTTCGCAACATTAGCAGCGAGGTCATGTGGGCACGCCGACGAAATCCGAGGCAACCGACGAAAACCGAGACACATTTTTCGAGGAAAAAATCGACGAAAATCGAAACCCACGATAACCGACGGCAACGAAAACAGAGGTTTTACTGTATTTAGCTGTCATTTTACGAGTTCCACAGTTAACGTATTAGCACCTCCTGTCTTTAGTTGATTAAATATATGGTACTAAGGTCTATTGTGACCTTGGCGTTTGTTTTGCGTTTCCTTTCTATTATTCTGGGCGTTCGAGTGTGTATGTATGTATATGTTATTTATTCTTTCCTTTCTATGTATGCGTCCACCATTGTGTGTGTATGTGTGTGTGTGTGTGTGTGTGTGTGTGTGTGTGTGTGTGTGTTTGTGTGTGTGTGTGATGTGTTTTTTCTTCCTTTCTATTACTGTTTGCACCCGCGTGTATATATGAATGTATGTTGTTTCTGTTTAATTTATGTTTCTGTAAGCGCCGGTGTGTGTGTGTATGGGTATATGTTGTTTTCTGTTTCATTTCTATTTCTGTAAGCTCCCTTGTGTGTATATGAGTGTATGCTTTTTCCACCTGTGTATATGTCTGCGAGCGATATCCTGTGTGTACGTCTGTATGTCCCTGCATGTGCAAACGAAGAGAGCCGGTAGATGTTACACATGAATGAAGAAGGGACGACCAATCAATTATTTCCAGTGTGTACAATATGACAGTAACGTTCTTGCAGAAAAAATAATCGATAACCAATCGATCAATAGAATAAAAAGTTATACTAAAGCTTGGCGCTACAAGAGAAGCATATTGATCTTGTGTCGTCTATGACGACTGGAAGAAATCCTATCACAGTGTCTTTTGTATTTTTGTTCTCTTTAAACTCAGCATAATAATGGGGAGTGATGGCCACTAAGAACTCTACTGGTTTTGCCAGTAATGCTGACTTCAACAATATGCATTAATTGATTTTCAAATGTCTATATAGAAGAATTCTAGCGGTCTTTTTTCCCTTCTGTCTCTCTTCACATATTTGTCTGTCTGTCTGTCTGTCTGTCTGTCTGTCTGTCTGTCTGTCTGTCTGTCTGTCTGTCTGTCTGTCTGTCTGTCTGTCTGTCTGTCTGTCTGTCTGTCTGTCTGTCTGTCTGTCTGTCTGTCTGTCTGTCTGTCTGTCTCCTGCTTTCTTTCTCTCCTATCTCTTTCCCTCTCTCTTTCCCTTTCTCTCTCCCTCTCTCGCCTCTCTCATCGATCTATACCTCCCGAAGATATCTACCTCTTCTCCTCCCCCATCTCTCCCCATCCCATCTCCCCTTTTTCTCTCCCTCTCCCCTTCTCCTCTCCCTCTCCCCTTCTCGTCTCCCTCTCCCCTTCTCCTCTCCCTCTCCCCTTCTCCTCTCCCTCTCCCCTTCTCCTCTCCCTCTCCCCTTCTCCTCTCCCTCTCCCCTTCTCCTCTCCCTCTCCCCTTCTCCTCTCCCTCTCCCCTTCTCCTCTCCCTCTCCCCTTCTCCTCTCCCTCTCCCCTTCTCCTCTCCCTCTCCCCTTCTCCTCTCCCTCTCCCCTTCTCCTCTCCCTCTCCCCTTCTCCTCTCCCTCTCCCCTTCTCGTCTCCCTCTCCCCTTCTCCTCTCCTTTCTTCCCCTTTCATCGCCTCTCTTCTTCGCCCGCTCTTTCTTCATCTGCCTCCCACATCTCCCCCTCTCTTCCTGCCTGAACTCTCGCCCTCTCTCCGACCGTATCGATTTATCTCTAATTTTCTGATTTTATCGCTCTCTCAATCTCTCTGTTTATGCGTGTGCCTGCATGCGTAAATTTATATCGAAGCCATGTGTTATAAAGGCAGTTATGATCGAGACAATGTGGTATCTAGGCGGCTTTGAACCCGAGAATACCTCGCTGACGGCAAGAAAACCAGACACTACGCAACCGCGGCTCCTATCGTTCATTATATCATTCATAAACTCACTTTCTCTGTACAATTCGAATTTCACATGAAGTCGTTTCTAGAGAAGTCCAATGCTGTGAAGTGTGGCAGTGTGGCTTATATTTCTAGTCTGAAGCAAACAGGGCGACCATGACTCTCCAGAGCCCTCTCTTATTTGATATTTCTATGACGTTGAAGTTCCTTATATTATTATTTCTTGCTCAAGTGATTAAGCTTTCCACATACACCTTTCTCTGTCTGTCTCTGCTTCTTTTGCCTAGTATTTCCCTACATTAACTTAATGTCCTTATACTTCCCTTCTGTTGATATGTCCATTACATTTCAGTGTCTTATGTATACGATAAGCTATCTTGCATCACCGGCATCTCTTAGTAGCTTGCCTCAATGGAGTTTTGAACATATGATCACCGAACCGGTAGGCAAACACACCAGTCATTACGAAACCACAGCTCCTGTTTCTTCTGTCACTCATCGACTAAGTTTCTGTGTGTTGTGACAAGTAAAAGGCCCGTGCACACGCCTTGATGTGTATAGGGTGGATGGTAAATAAAGTTAGTAGTGTTTTTATTGTCTAGCCTCAGACGTCTCTTGTCTCTGTCCCTAGTCCACACATGCTGTTAAGTGTAGGGGTGTGAGGAGGCTAGGCTTGTGTTCCAAGGCCAGACGTGTTGCATTAATTGAGTCCGATCAGTGTCTTTTTAGCGTCACCTTGATGCTTGTCACAATCCTTGGCAACAGCTAGAGATTGCTGTGGTTATTTCTAGGATATGTCATTGATAATATTATGGCGGACTACTTATCAACAACTATCAGTCACTAGATAACACCGTTGTGCAAACAATTCTATTTATTAATGACACGACCACATGCATCACATGATCAAAGGAATAATTTGCATCTTTCTTGAAGCGCTAACTAGGAACATTGCCTTCTATAGACCTTCCTACTATCGTGAAAATGCAGTGTTACGCCGGACTCTTCCTTAGCCCGACTGTAACCAACTGAACTCCACCGAGTCTATCCTGTGGGTCAAGTTTCTCCTCATTTGCCCGACTCTCAATCTAACTCGGACCAAATTTCTTAACTTGCCGAGACTCACTGCCCCACGAGTCTGTCCCTTTCTGTATATATTGGGACAGCTAGTTAAACCCGTGGGAACTCAATTAATTCTTGACCAGTTCACTGCGGGTTCCCGCGAACTGTAGCTACACTACATTTTGAAATTTCTCTTTTGTTAACTGTCCCCTTAACACATTCTAGCCGCTTGACATTCATCTACGCTGACACTCGCTGGTAATCCGATCTTAACTCTCCTGGGACTACCTCGTTTGCTGGACATTTTCGTTAACAACCTTTAACCTCGCAGTATATTTTGACCGTTTCTCACGCTTGTTACATTACCCCCTCCTCCAAAGAAAACATAGTTTTCACATGATGGGTGATCAATGTTTCTCTAAATTCGTGAACGAGCAGCGTGACAATGCGTGAATAGCATCTAGTTTACATCCCTCATACTCTCTCAGCTACCATTTTGCCTAGTCCGCCTATTATAATATATAATATTTCAGATTGTGTAACTGTAGGTAACCTAACCTATTACACAATACACCAAAAAATACATATTAAACGATACATTGTTCGTCTCTTTATCTGAGCTGTTCCTTGTCACTAGTGATTTCTTGAGAAAATATCTGCCGTGGTATTGTCCTCCCCTCGTATTGGTATCGGAATAAATGAGTATTCCTGCAGTAAGACACCTCATTGATGAACACGTGAGTTCTACATTGCTGCAGTATGGATAAACGTGAGTGGTCGGTGATCTGTTTGCAGAATTAATTATCTGCAAATTAAATACCTCGAAAGTTTATGCAAAGACCACACAGTCGCCAGGGTCTCACGTTCCAAAGTTGAACATTTTTTCCTCTGGCGGCGAGTTTCCTGCTGACATATAGCACAGGATGCAAGAGATGATTCTTCTCTTGCATCAAGCATCCAACAATTCCTGTCGACGATGCGTCTACCCTAAGAGTAAATTGTAAATCAAGATTAGGGAGGATTAAAATTGGATGACTAAAAAATAATTGTTTGATATTTCTGAGCGCAACCTCACACTGTGGTGTCCATACGACGTTGTTGGCAGTGCCCCTCCGTGTCATCACAGACACCACTGATGCCATGGATGAAAAAAATCTTCTTCTTGACTTTATTGTAGAACTATGTGATCTTTAGCAGCTTGTTCACATTTCTCATCATCTTAGAAGTAAATTGTCGCCGATTGTCAGATATAATTTCATTAGGTAAATCTAATTCGGCCACAGCTTCTGTTGTAATGTGTTCCAAGGCTACAGCTACTGACCATCTGGTGCAAAAATCAACCACGGTCAAGATATACATGTGACCCCTGTTGGACATCACTAATAATGTGCCAATGATGTCAATAGCTGCCTTTTCAAATGGCCTGACTTTCAGGTCTGTAGCGTGCACAGGTGCTTTAGCCGTCTTTCCTTTTGGGTACATTTTCAGGCACAATACACCCGATCCGCAATATAGCTTGATTTCTTTGCTATATCCTGACCAGTCGAACTGGAACAAGACTCCATATTGTGTACACGCCATTCCCATGTGACCTGCAAATGGAATATCATGAGCTGTTCTCATAATCATCTGACAGTATAACAACTTGCCTGCGTGTGGTCTTGTCATCTGAAAAGCGGCGAGTGAGAATAGTATTCTTAATTTCGCAGCACCACCTAACCTTCTGTGATTGCTTATGTCCTGAATTACTACACAACTGAAAACATTTGTCAAGAGTGGTGTCTTGTCTTTTGACAGTCAATAAAGCTCTGTTTGAGATCAGTCTTCTTCTGATGTCACCCGTCGAATGCCAATTGTTTGTATTAAAACATGGGTCTAGTCTATATGTCCAATACACACTAAGGCGTGTGAAAGGGTCCTTTATTTACTTACTTACTTTCTTAATTGCTAGTTTACTCACTTACTTACTTCCTTAATTACTTACTTACTTTTTAACTTACTTACTTTACTTTTTACTTACTTACTTACTTACTTACTTACTTACTTACTTACTTACTTACTTACTTACTTGCTTACTTACATACATACATTTTTACTTACATACTTATTTACTTCCTTACTTACTTACTTACTTTCTTAATCACTTACTTATTTACTTGCTTACTTACTTGCCTACTTTCTTGCTTGCTTACTTGCTTGCTTGCTTGTTTGCTTACTTGCTTGCTTGCTTGCTTGTTTGCTTACTTACTTACTTATCTACTTACTTACTTACTTACTTACTTACTTACTTACTTACTTACTTACTTACTTACTTACGTACTTACACTTACTTACTTACTTACTTACTTACTTACTAATCAAACAATAAATCTATAATTCACTGAGATAATCGGGAACGTCCATCTAAAACTGTCCGCGAACATTCTGAAGTATAACGCTGTGCGTGTTTTATTCGCAGAAGGGAAGCGTGAGACTGCAGAGGTGTCTCCTAAACGATCCCTGTCCCGTATCTCCAGCCACAGCCGTCTCTCTAGGAGCTGTGATAGACAGAGTTCTCAGGACTCTGTGACCAACCGCATGCGGTTTAGAAGACGGCGTATTGTGGGATCCGAGGACGATGGATACAGATCTCCAGCAGAACACAACAATAACAGGTTGTTTTTGTTGTTGTGGGGCATTGATCTGACTGTTGATTTTATTGATTTTTTAAGGCAGTACCAGGTTAATTTATTCCATAATATGAAACTGAAGATTTCTTTAGTAACTCTTCTGTCCCAAGCAACGTAACATATGAGATCTACTAACCTTTATTTGATATCAAATAGAAGTTTATATGCATATTTATGAAATGGTTTTAAGCCTATATTTTTGTAGCCTTTATACTGGCGAGGCATAGTGGCATAGCACCTGCATCTAACACCGCATATACGGGATATGAACCTTGCCAACACAATACATTTGACCACGTTATACAAGGGGCTGGCAATTAGACTGTGAAGGAGTTAGTTCAAAAAGCTTAAACTAGATACATTTAAAGATCCTCGTATTTACACTGAACATGTGAATTATGCAGATAGTTCTTCAACAGGTTCCCCCGCTAAAGTGTGCGCTACACTGTACCCTGTTAACAGAATTTGATACTCCAGCGATTTGTCAGAACAACGATGAGATTTGAGGCCAGGGCTGTGATAAAATTCATAATTCTACAGGGGAAAATGCTCGTGTGTTATGGGAGTCTTTAGGGGAAGTAACAAACAGTAAAACTGTAACCTATTAGACATTTCATAAGAGGCGACTATGAAGGGGTTTGCTTGTGGTTGGCTGCCACATCTTGTAGAAAATCGTAACTACAACATCCACGCAACTATGTACACGTAAAAAGAAAATAAATATAAACCAGTCAAAAAGGTTGACAGAAAATTATTATCCTGTAAGAAGTATGATGCGGAGCAGAGAAAGCCGCAAGGAGTCTGGATCGGTGGCGCCGCCTTTGACGCAGAAAAATCTTCAAAACTGACACCATGATTGATAGAACAACGTAAAAAATGTGGCAGACAGTCCAAGTTGTAGGGTATTGGAATAGTAAAGGATTAGCAGTCTGGGATTGTGCGAATCTAGATGCACAGAAGCAGGCAAAATGATTTCAAACACCGATGAAACAGTGCTGTTCTCAGGCCTTGCAGAGGAAAACACCCCTCACTGTGGAGGAGTGGCCCGAATGCTATCTGAAGAGGCAGAGAAAGCACTAATAGAGTGGGAAGCAGGGAGTTCTAGAATAATTAAAGCAACATATATAACCACAATAAAGAATGTAACCAAGAATATAATCCAGTGTTACGCCCCAACAAGTGATAAAAATGAATCAGTTAAGGAGTTATTTAATGCAACTTCAAAGTATTATAGATAATCAAATACATGATAATATCAAAATTATGTTTGATGACCTGAATATCGAGATAGGATGGAACGGGTTATTAAGAGATCACTGTGAGACACGGACTTTGGGAAATGAATGAAAAAGGAGAATTAAGCAACTATTCGAACAATATCAGGCTTTTGACTGTGAAAAATACAATTACTCATCTGGAGACATGAAACTCTGATCCACTGCAAAGAACTCTCCTTGGTAGAGTACGAACTCCTTCAAGTGGTCCCACAAATGTCAGAAGCATTTTAAGAAGGTCTGAACTGAAATGGAATACATTGTGGCCGATCTTCTCGTGAAATCAGGCTACTTTCAACAGCATTTTCAGCATGCCGAACAGTCATAAACTACAGGGAGTCATGTGGGGACAGTAGGGAGCCTAATAAACTGTGCTTGGCAAAGAAAGTCTGAATTAGATGCTATGAATGCTATCAGAAGAACCTGTGGGTAATAAAATCTTGCTAGTTCCATCGTGTCGTGACAACGCACCCGTACATTTTTAGCTTTGCAACATCACACGTCATGAAATAGATGGTGGCGCAGTGGCTACCATTCTTGCATGCTAGCCCAGTGCTTATGTGTTGGAATCCCCAGTCAAGTGGATTGTTTAAAATTGACCTGGGAAATAAAGTCATCAGGGTGATATTGTCCACATCACTCACTGAGTCTCACGGGTGTCTCCGTGGCCAAGTCGTGAAACCGCATGCCTCGCGTGTCGAAGGATGTCGGCTCGTTTACTGACCCCGTCTTTTGATTCACGTATGCCGTTTGATCGTCTCTGGGTGGTCTCTGGAGATCTGGAGTTCGTGCTCTGCGCGAGGCTTTCGAAAGAAACTGACCCATATGAGATAAAACCCGGTACAATGAAGTATTCTTATACACCAATCAGCACTAGGTGGGTAATGTGGTCAGTGTCACGCCAGCAGCTTTTACATCCCGAAACATTTCCCGGTACCCAACTTAGGCTAGGTCGACGCCAGAGCTCAGATCAATTAAAAACAATTGACTCCGCTCCGATACAAATGGTACCCATGATCACCGGGCCAGCCAGCGAGCGTCTAGCCACTACGCATGCGCGGCTCCGCAATTCGAATTGAAGCATAGCACAATATGTATTACTATTATCAGGGCATTAATCCCCGCAAATGTTGAATAGAGAAAGGAGGTTAATGAGCAAACAGCAAAACTGAACAAAGGGTGGTCCATGCGATCTTGGGGCATAAATCATTCTGGAACTGAAAACTAGTAGACAATCTCTGTTCACTGATGTTTGCTGTCTAATAAATATTATCCATCTGTCAGATAAACCCGTATGAATCCTCTACTTCCTTATTATTCATAAAACTGTGATCGATAACTGTAATTGCATTCTCATGTTTGCTTTAATCAACGATGTGATTGGGCTTGCTGTAGTCAGCGAGAAGAGGCCTGTGGTACACTAAATAAAAAAATTTATATCCATAGAATGTAGTGAAGAAATAAAAATTGCATATAAAAGCATAATGGGGATACAATAACATATAATGTGACCCCCCTAAACCAATAAACAATTGTATACAGAAGAACATCAGATACAAATTTGATTAATATGTAAAAGAGAAATAACGTTACTTATATAACAACAAACAAATGGACAATAAAATAGGCACAAATATGATGACAAACTATGAATTACGATACATTGATTTAGACTAAGCTAGATAATTAGCAAACACATGCAATGGGTGAACGCAAAATAAATAGCAGCAGTAGGAATAGAAACAGTAGTGACAGCTAGAAACACAGTCACACCAAGGGCATACTCGAGACACCAGAGACAAGCAGACACCCATATATAGACATATATCTATGTGTTTTGAAAAGAATATCGACAGATTACATGTATAAGATACATAAGTTAGAATACTAAGTTATACAATTTGCGTCTAAAATCAAGTATATTAATTATACAATTCGCAGAAAAAGAGTGTCTAACGATCTTTGTTTAATCACAAAGACTAGAACTCTCAGTGTGTGTTCCTTCCACTCAACGATACACACCTAAATGACTGTCAGCAGACACGAGTCAACTAATCCCTGATCTTGATTATTTTTATATGATCCCTGTCTTTTCTTTCCATAGCATCGATGAATCGATTATGTTCTATTCGGATATCCAAGGAAAGTGTGGCATGCTATACTGTGTCTGTTACATCATCACCATCATCATCATCATCATCATCATCATCATCATCATCATCATCATCATCATCAGCATCAGCATCAGCATCAGTATCAGCATCAGCATCATCATCATCATCATCATCATCATCATCATCGTCGTCGTCGTCGTCGTCGTCATCGTCATCATCATCATCATCATCATCATCATCATCATCATCATCATCATCATCATCATCATCATCATCATCATCATCATCATCACAACCACCACCATCACCATCATCATCATCATCATCATCATCATCATCATCATCATCATCACCATCATCATCAACATCATCAACGAAACTGCCTCGTTTATCGGGAACATACCTTCTATTCATCATCTTGCTAAACCAATGTGACGCTAAATGTGGCCAGAGTATTCGTTCTCGACACATGATGCTCTTTATGAGTCAGTATTCTTCAATGTTCAGATCCTGTAGAATATCTATAGATTTGTTTCCTCCTGAATCCACACCATTTCCTTAAAATGTTTAGGAAACATGTAAATTAGAGGGTCTCGACATTCTTCTTGGTTGCTGGTGAATTGGTCTATAATTATATGTCACAATAAGGATGCGTGTTCTCAAAATGTTTACTTGCATTTGCTTGCTGGTGTTGGGAAATATATTCTCCATGCTGCTAAATTTCTGTATTGCTACGACCCGTCTCTATTGAGAAGTCTCCAATGTTGTTACTTTTGTAACCAAGATATTACAGTTTCTGACACTTTACCAACTATCCACCCAACCATAAATTGTTCGGATACCAAGAGAGAGTTAAAGTAGCACCTGCCAAGAACAGAAACAGTTAAATTCCACAATCTCTATCTTTTCCAGGTGCGCATCATCCATCTCATTCAACAGTTTGCCCTCTCTGCCAGCTTTGGTGGTGCCCTCATCTAACAATGGGTCCAGAATCACACGGAGCCTGCCAGTCACCCCAACTGTTCCTACCGAGCGTGAGGAAGAGAGGAAGAAAATAGAAATTCAAGAGGTTTGCTTGTCCATCTTTACTAGATTATTTATTGACAAATGGAGAAACACAACAGCAGCCAAAACCCTGCCAAGTGATAATTGTGGTGGTTTTCCTTAGTTATTAATGGCGATACTGAAACCTTAACTCACAAAAGTGATTAAAGAGTCAACACAAGTCAGTTAAGAATCGAGAAAAATACCAGAAGAATATCCAATAGATGTGACGAACCGGTTCAAGATACTGATGATAATATAAGAAGACATGACACCGGTTGAATTAACCACATATAGCTATTGATAGCCTAATATCATCAGTTTAAAATACTTAACAACAGTAAAGCACTAGCAAGAGTCACTGGATTACAAAAGATCAATCAATCAGGTTCCGTCTCCACAATCAAGGCTGCAGTGGATCTCCAACACTGTCTGTCTCTCGCCTTGACTAAACATTCTGTCAGGCTGATGTTCGTCCATCTCTTGATGTTATCTTCCAACTTGTATCATTGTCTACCTCTTGCTCGCTTGCCCTCAACCTTGCCTTCCAGTATGGTTTTTATAAGAGTATCATGTCTCATAATGTGGCCAAAATATTTCACTTGCCTCCTCTTTATTTCGTTTATCAACTCTCTCTTCATTCACAGTTTTCCTAGAACCTCTGTATTTGATTGTTTTTGTTTCCATGAAATACGGCATATTCGTCTTGTACCCTCATTTCCAGGGCTTCCATGCGACTTTCTAGCTGCTTGTTCAATGTACAGGTTTCCGCGTCATACAGTAGCGTTGAATATACGTAACATTTGACAATTCTCATTTTTAATGCTTATTAATCTCTCTAGATGTTAATACTAATAATATCGGACTGACTTATCTGGACAACGACCGTGGAACGTTAAAGGACTTTTGAGATTTGGAACATGGAATGTACGGACACTATATCGAGCTGGAGCGGCCGAAGAACTAACCCGGGAGCTGGGTGAATATCAAATGGATATAACAGCAATTCAAGAAATAAGGTGGCCAGGAGAGGGTACTTTAGAGCAAAATGGAATGATTATAATATATGGAGGAAACACCCAAAATAAACATGAATTAGGAACAGGATTTGGCATCAAAAAAGAGTTATTTGGGAACGTTTTAAACTTTAAAGCTTTTAATCACAGGATTAGTAAATTACGAATAAAAGGTAAATGGAAAAATATTTCCCCCCCCCCCCCGCGTTTCCATCCTGTTTCAGGATATTGCGGTTAACACCAGCATCTTTCAGCTGTATGTTGATTCCTAGGCTAGATTACGCTCATCAGCACGCCACGACTTTCTGAGCGACCGGCTCCATACTCTCATAAGTCACTTTTGCAATTCGAACCACTGCTAATTCTCGTCGCGTCACGTGACGAGAGTATTCGAGGTTAGCGGAGAAAGCTGCTAACCCCTCGGCCATGGAGCCGGCTCAAATGGAAAAAATATAACGATGATTAATGTACATGCACCTACTGAAGAGAAAGAAGATGATATTAAAGAAGACTTTTATAATGATCTGGAAGATGTCATAGAAGAAACCCCCAAACAGGAAATCCTGATTGTGCTGGGAGACTTCAATGCAAAAATAGGTAGAGAGCAAACTAATAAAAAAGTGGCCGGTATGGAAAGCCTATATACAACTTCAAATGATAATGGGTGGAGAGTCATCAACCTGGCAGAAACCAAAGGACTGCAGATTAGCAGTACCAGACTACAAAGAAAGGATATACACAAACAAACTTGGAAATCATGTGACAAGAGAACCTATAATCAAATAGATCACATTTTAATTAACAACAGAAATGCATCAAACATACAGCAAGTCAGAAGTTATAGAGGAGCTGAGTGCCACAGTGACCACTTCCTCGTTGGAGCAAAATTTAAAATAAAACTTAAGAGAGCTTTCTATACTAAATTACAAAAATTACACCCAACATATAACAGAGGAAAACTGCAAGACATTACAGTCAAAGAGAAATTTACAGATGAAATAAAATGTAAACTTGAAACTCTGCAAAACCCTTTGGAGGAAAGCGTTGACCAAACTTGGTTGAACATCAAGAATACAATTCAGTCTACCGCAGAAGAATGTCTCGGTGTGTTAACCATGCATAGAAAGAACAGATGGTTCAATCAAAAATGTGAAGAAGCAGTCATTAGGAAGAAGAATGCCAGACATGTATGGTTAAATGACATCAATAACATCCAAAAGGAAGAGCATTATAGAAATGAATGTAAAGAGGCTACAAAAATAGTCAGACAGCAGAAGCGAGAATATATGAGTAATATAATCAAAGATATGGAAACTAATAACCAGAAAAATGAATCCATAAAATTTTTTAAAGAACTGAAGTCAATGAAACGAGGGCACCAACAAAACACATATGGTTTAAAAGACAAAAATGGGAATATGATAAATACCAATGAGGAAATGTGCAACACATGGAAAGAATATTTTATTGAATTACTAAATTGTGAAGCTCCAAGTCACATTTTCCCACAGGAAGAGGTTCTAACATGCGAACCACAAATTGAAGAACCTACATTTGAAGAAATCCTATATGTAATCACACGACTTAAAAACAATAAGGCAACTGGGACTGATGGAATTGCTGCTGAATTTATAAAGGCAGGTGGCCATGCATTACATCTAAAGCTATACGAACTAATAATAAAAATCTGGAGGACAGAAGAATTACCCCATGACTGGAAAGAGTCATTATTGATACCTATCTTTAAGAAAGGAGACAAGTTCCAATGTGGAAATTATAGAGGAATATCACTACTGTCCACAAGCTATAAGATACTATCCGCAGTATTACTAAATAGACTAAAACCATATTCAGAAGACATATTAGGTGACTACCAGGCTGGTTTTAGACAAAACAGATCAACAATAGATCAGATATTTATCTTACGACAAATAGCCGAGAAACATTGGGAATATAAAAGAGATCTCCATAACATTTTTGTGGATTTTAAAAAGGCTTATGATAGTGTCCATAGGGATAGTCTATGGAATGCTATGCAGGAATTTGGAATACCAAGGAAGTTAATCAACATGACCAGACTATGCATGGAAGATACTTATAATATAGTAACATATAAAGGCAGGAAATCAGACCCCTTCCAAATAACATCTGGCTTGAAACAGGGTGATGCACTATCGCCGCTACTCTTCAATCTGGCTCTAGAGAAAGTTGTAAGGAAGGTAAAGGAGGAATGTGATATTGGAGGAACATCCAAGCTGCTTGGTTATGCAGATGATATAGATATTATAGGGCAAAGTGAACAAAAGACATTGGAAATATTGACTCACTTAAAGGGAAAAGCCCAACAGATGGGGCTGGTTATCAACCAAGATAAGACAGAATATATGGTAATTTCAAGAGACGGAATGGCTAGAAACTCTGGCCACATACAAATAGATAATATGACCATTAAAAGAACGGAAACATACAAATACCTGGGTACAATCTTCAACTGCTCCAACATCATAAGGGAAGAAATACAAACTAGACGGCTCCATGGCCGAGGGGTTAGCAGCTTTCTCCGCTAACCCCGAATACTCTCGTCACGTGACGCGACGAGAATTAGCAGTGGTTCGAATCGCAAAAGTGACTTATGAGAGTATGGAGCCGGTCGCTCAGAAAGTCGTGGCGTGCTGATGAGCGTAATCTAGCCTAGGAATCAACATACAGCTGAAAGATGCTGGTGTTGACCGCAATATCCTGAAAAAGGATGGAAACGCGGAAATCTCGTAACACCAAAATCACAATATACAAAACACTGATCAGACCAGTTGTGCTGTATGGCTCTGAAACCTGGAGTACAACGAAAGGAGACGAAGCCTTGTTACAAACCTTTGAGAACAAAATTTTAAGACGCATCTTTGGACCCATTAGGGATACACAAAGTGGAGAGTGGAAAAGAAGAAGTAACAAAGACATTTATGATCTGTTTAAGTCCCCGCTAATCACTGGTATCATGAAGGCTAATAGACTACAATGGCTGGGGCATATAGAAAGAATGGAAGATAATAGGGAAACAAAACTCGCTTACACTCAGGAAATAAATGACCGTAGACCCCGAGGTAGACCAAGAAGGCGGTGGAGAGATGATACATGTACAGACCTACAAGCACTTGGAATCAACGACTGGCAAGAGAAGGTCCACCAGAGAGACGAATGGAGACGGATTGTATTTGCAGCAAAGAACCTCAATGGCTCGGAACGCTGAAGAAGAAGAAGAAGAGAAGATGTTAATACTGATTTCATGCTATTGAAAGCATTTTAGGTCATTCCTATTCTCTTTCTTATTTATTTAACTTCTGCCAACATCTGTTATTATATGTCCAAAAAAAGAGAAACTTGTTACTTTTCTAGTATCTCCCCGTTTACTGTAATATTCATTGATGACCTTTCCTTTTCACTGCTAATTATTATAATTTTTGTTTTTTGGATGTTAATATCTAAGCCACATTCTGCACTGTGCCTGTTTACTTGTTCCACTAGGTCTTGTAACTCTTGCTCACTTTCTACTAGTAACACGGTATGGTCAGCATACCTAAGATTGTTTATGATTCTTCCACTGATGTTAAGTCCAGGCATTTCAGCTTGTTTAACAATTCTTTCTGTGTATAGGTTGAAGAGGCTTGGGGACAGTACACATCCCTGCCGTACTCCTCTTTTTATCTCTATAGGCGACGAATAGTTATTTCCGCATCTAATAGACGTCTGATGTTCTTTCCGTCTACTCCTATATCTTGAAGGCACGTAATCAGTCGTTCATGTTGTACTCTATCAAAAGCTTTCTTGTGGTCTATAAAACAAAACATATATACTTTTTAAAACTTCTATATATTTTTCAATTAACATCCTCAAACAGATAATTGCTTCTCTGGTGCCGCTGTTTTTGCGGAACCCAAATTGTTCTACAGCTACTTCCTCATCTATTTTATACTGAATTCTTTCTTGTATGACCTTGAGTAGTATCTTAGTTATGTGGCTCATTAAGCTAATAGTTATGCAATCTTCACAGTCAATGGCTCTTGGCTTCTTCGGCGGTGTGATGACAATAGATATTTTCAAGTCCTTCGGGGTGTAGCTAGTATTAGATATATATCATTACATAATTCTGTGATAGTATCAATGCCAAAACTGGATAAGGATTTTATCATCTTTGTTGTTATCTTGTCAGGACCTGCAGCGTTTCCTTCTTTCATCTTTTTAATAGCCTTTTCTACTTCAACCTTTAATATTTTTGGTCCATCTTGAATATTATACAATTTGGGTCTATTGACCCTGTTGTCCCAGAATAAATCTTCTGTGTACGCTGTTCATCTTTTTATTATGCCAGTGTTATTAATAATAATTACTCATTTTTTTCCTCTGATACAACCGTTTCTTGTTATATTATTTTTATTCTTTGTAAATCGTTTTATATGTTCATGTATTTCTTCCGAGTTGTATTTTATTTCCATATCCTCTATATACAGAAGATACGTTACCGCTTATAAGACACAAAAGTCGAAAGGATAAGAGCACTCGATCTTAAACTGATTGCGAGGTAGGCGATCCAACCCCTACATCGACATTAATTTGGACTTAAACGCAGACTACTGAATGTACAGCTGCATAATGTTCACCGAAAGGTTCACAGGATTCTCGTTTGCCACTGGCTTGTACTTTCCCTAGGAAATCTATAGAGCTCATAGTGTGTTGGTAATATTAACTGGGGAACCCTCTGAGGCCACTAAGACAGTTCATAAATACACACGTATTGTTTGGCGCCTATAGAAGGAGAAGAAAGAAGTAACGGCTAGAGGGCGCAGAAGACAACATAAAAACTGACAGCTAATGTTACCCACCGGGATTCCAACCTGTCATATGACGACAGAGTCTTGCCACAGGAGCAAGTGTATGTTGATATATCGACTCCGGAATCGTAGGAAAAGTAAAACTATACGACCCTTTTACACATATTGAGGCATCCTGGGGATGTTGTGCTGGATACATTTTTGTATAGACCATCACCTATGGGTGATTTGGTCGCATTTACTTTCCAGAACATTAACTGGAACCCATTTCTGGGTGGGTCGACCAGGGAGCCCAGGTCAGCTGAAAGCCCACCTCGATAGGGATTTAAACACATGAGCACCTGGCCAGTAGGCAAGCGAGAACTGCACTTTTGAAAACAAAAATAAAGGATACCACCACAAGGTGTCGACAGTACACCTATATAACGTCTTCTTCCTTGTTAATTTGCCACCATTTTATAAAATATAAAAACCAATCAGAATTGATGTCATGGCTCTAATATATAACATATATATGTTCCCCAGGAAACGTTGGCTATCCTGAAAAACATGACCACCAGAGACAGCAATATAGAGAAGGAAAGAGAAAGACAACAAGAGAGGTTAGAGAGAATCAGGAGACAGAAACGCTTTTTGATGGAAGACAGGACACAACAGGCTCTGCTGCTCCTGGACAAAGCTCTAGAAATGGACAAAATGTGAGTTATCTTCAGCCCGGCTTGTTATCAATTATAATGAATGTTGAACATTTATAAAAAATACAATCGCAAATAACGGATTTTATTGTGGTGACAAGCCGTTTTCAGCAAAAAAAAAAAAAAAAAAAAAAAAAAAAAAAAAGTAACAACTACAAAATGTACAATTACACTAGAATAACTACATTAAGACACAACAGTGTTATGTAAACATGTAAAATTGGAATGAAGTAAGAATCATTTCTCGTGGTCTGCCTCTGCCTCTCTTCCCCTCGATCTTTCCAGTTGTCACGATGTTCTCCAGCGCCTCTCTTCTCATCACATGACCCAAAAAAAAAGCTGTTTGTCTCTTTCTTATTGTTGTATATAATGTTCTACTTTCGTTAGCCTCTTTAAGACATTCGTTGTTAGTTACTTTGGCAGTCCAAGGAATTCGCAACATTCGTCTAAGGAACCACATCTCGGTTGCTTCCAATCTCTTCCTAATTTAATTTTTATAACATCGGAAAATTCCTAATTGTGAAAAATTAAAATGCATCGGACTCTGCAACTGAACTGCCGAAATTTCATTTAAAATTTAAATATATAAACTAAACAAGACGTTGGGAATTTAGACTAGTCTATATAACAGGAACAAACAATAATATTAAACACAGTCGTAATGCTATTGCATCCATTTATGAACATGGATGCCGTTTTCACATAAAGCGCTCAGTGTTTAAGTGAAACTTAAGAATCGAAACAATTCATCCAGTACAGTCCGTATTTTTAAAGACAGTAAGTCCGGCCTGCCCGTTTTTAATGAAATCTGTGAACGTACTTGCCGATATTCACGTCTGGTAGTTTGTATTTAAGGTAGTTCCATAGCAGCCATATTCTATGTCATAATATATGAGGTGAGGTAACAAATGTCAGAACTCGCTGCCTTTCCTTCCCAGGCTATTACTCCCCTCCCCTCCCCTGTTCCATCCTCACCCACCACCAAAAACTTTCTGAAAATTGTATGGTACCCATGTTCATGGCCGATCCGTGGCGAAGAATTTACGAAAGCAGTTCGTAGTCCCACATAGCGCGTTCGTAACACAGCTGCGGGTGATTTGCGGCAGACCGCCTTGCGTTGCTTTAAAAAAAATGGTATGGGTGCCGGTTGTTCAGAAAGCAAAGACAAACTATTGAACGTAAACAAGCCAAGATATCACAAACAGCAACAAACGATGGGGTTTACTGCGATGTCCTGTAAAGCAGTGGTTCTCAACCGGTGGGGAATTCCCCCCCCCCCCCCTGCTCCCAGGGGGAAATTTTAGGGTTTCCGGGGTGGGGGGGGGGATAAGATTATTTCAAGATCGCGTTAATACAAGAACCGATTACTTGATATTGTTTTTCCCTTCGTACTTTACGGTTCTGTACGTCTCACCCTTCTAGAATTCATTTTATAAAGCAAGTAGACCCACAAATCACGTTTTGTGTTGACGTCTAGACTTGTTTTAGTATGTGCTATTAAATTTAGCTGCCATTAATACGTATACTGTGTAAAAAAAAAAAGGAGGGGGATTTTTAGGTAGGAAATACGAAAGGAGGGAATGACGTTCTGAAAATATGGTGAAAGGGGCGGGGAGGCACGGGCCAAATTTTTAGGTAGGAAATACGAAAAGGGAGGGGGGGGGGTGCCGTTCTGAAAATATAGTGAAGGGGGGCACGGGCCAAAAAATGTTGAGAACCACTGCTGTAAAGGATATGCAACTAACCTTTAACCCATGTTCATAAAGCTGGGTGTATTCCAGAGCCGTAGTGGTTGGAAAAATAATTCAGCCTCTGTTGGGGATTAAAACCTGACCACTGTTTTGGCAGGCAAGCAGTGGTTTGTATTATGAAAATATTTCAGCCATTTAAACATGGAATCAGAAGGAAAAAACATCAAGTGCTTATTCTGTCCAGGCATATGTCAATATTTTTGTATGAATGTAAAACGTGGACAATGAGCATACAAACTGAAAAAAAAAATGTAATGGCATTTGAAATTTTTTTTCTGAGGAAAATACAAAGAATACCATGGACAGACAGAAACACCAATAAGCAAGTTCTACAAGAAGCAAATGAAAAGAGTAAACTATTGGAGAAATTATACGCAGATAAATGTTTTGGGGCACATTATGAGAAGAAATAAAATAGAAAACTTGGTGACAATTGGCAAGAATGAAGGGAAAAGAACAAAGGGAAGACAGAGAAGTAAGTACCTGGATGGGCTGACTACATGACATGGTCAAGACAAGAACAGGGAGCTGACCCACGACTCTGCTGATCGCGTAAGTTGGCGAAACATGACCGCCCATGCTTATCAACATGGCGCATGATGATAATAATTGTTATATGTACATGAAACAAGGACGATACGCCGACAGGCTGACAGACATATAATGCTAGTGAAATGTAATTTCTGAGGACACTGCACAGAATATTATGGGCCGGCAGTATAACAAATGAGAAAGCCAAACAAGAAACAAATGAAAACCGTAAATTTAATAGAGAAATTAGTCGTGGTAAGTAATTATATTCTGAGCACGTTTGGTGGTGAAATAAACTAAAAAACTTAGCGACAACTGGCAAAACTGATTTGAAAAGAGCAGACTGAAGACAGAGAGATACATACCCGGATGGCTTGACCACATGCCATAATGAGGACCCGATCCAAAAATCTGGCAATTGTTTAAGATAGCGAACCGAGGCCGCCGGAGTAAAGTACGGGAGACTTGTGCACACGTTAAAGCAAGTTTGGTATATGGTGCTAAGCCCATATTGTTATAAACCGATCGGCACCCGGTGGCTGAGGTGGTCAGTATCAACGCCGATTGTCTTTACTTCCCAACACATTTATTGGTACTCATTCTCGGCTGGATTACCTTATAAAAGCCCAGGTAAATTGTAAAAATTCACCTGATGTGGGTTCGAATCATGACCACCGGACCGAGAGGCGAGCGTCTAACCACCAAGCTAAGGAGGCTCACCTGTATTTTTAACATTTAGACAAAAGAAGCTGGATTATATTTCACAATTTTCATTCTGAAATTCTGAAATTGCAAACATGGAGTTTTTGTATCATGTGATTATAAATATCAACATATAATAAAAAATAAGCTACATTATTGGTATATTACATTTCTTATCAATATCACCAGGCAGTAGATAGACAAGATTATCCAAAGGACACAAATTAGAATAGAACATATTTTCGTGATCTCTCTCCGTAAATATTCTTCTTATACTCACTTTCTAGCGACAATAATATCTTACCGGTATTGTTGTTATGTTTTGGAATGGCTCTCGTCGCTTCAGAGGTCACAGACCGTGAGAATTATATGGATATTTTGCCCTGGTCATGCGGGTGTAAGAGGGAATGAACAGGCTGATAGGCTAGCAGGGAGGGCACATCTTGGTGGTATTTTGCCTATGGACAAGGCGGAGGTGGTCGTGCACTTGTAGGACCAGGTGGAGAAGGCGGACGAACAGGTTGAGAACCCATATGTGGAAAGAATGAGATTGCGGGGGATCGGCAGGGGTTCTGAAAGAATCTCAAAACTGAGAGGGAAAACCAGGAGAACTTTTAATCAGATAGCGGTGGGAACGATTAGTAGTATGACTCTTCGCTGGCTTTTGAGCGAGGGGACGGAGCACGTATGGGAATGTCCTGAGTGCAGTGATGTCGGTTCTTAACTCAACAACAATTGTTTTTATGTACTATGCACATGACAAGATGCAGCGAAATATGCCAGACAATAAAATAGGCAACATATTGTCTGAGGCTTCTGTGTTTAAATTCACTAAAGGAATAGTTTGTTTTACGTATTGTTTGATTTGCAGGCTGGCCCAGGACAAGGAAAGACAGGGTCTACAGTTGCGACAAAAGCTGGATGACATGAAGAAAAAACGGGAACAGAAGTTTGACTCCGAGTTTGTTGAAATTATAGAACTTCATGAAAAGTAGAGCCGGTCTATGTTATTCGTAGTAGCATGTAATCACGAGAAATTTAATAGATTAAATAAAGATAAATCACTTAAAAATACACCTTAAAGATGTTATGCAAAATACAATTTGTTGTTCATATTTGAAATAATCAGAATTAACTCTTATTATACTGCTGGTAAGAAAGGCTAACGAATGAATGGTTGAATATACTGCAAGTTATGTGAGGTGACACATATTGAGGCGTATATGAGCAGGTAACTCTCTCGTATTGACTGCTTGATTTTGTATGTATGGAGACAACTTTGGTCTGAATGATCATAATGAAATTTAATTCATTGAGACTAATTAGTTCAGACGCTTCCTATACATAATAAAGGAACAGTTACATTTCCACTTTATATATATATATATATATATATATATATATATATATATATATATATATATATATATATATATATATATATATATATCCATCCATCATCCATCATGTGCCATGCCGGTAAGCGTGGGCGGTCATGTTCTGCCATCTCACCCGATCACCAGAGTCGTGGATCAGCTCCGTGTTTCTGTCTCGACTATGCCACAAGGCCAAGCCATCCAGGTACTTGCTTCTAGGTCTTCCCCTTGGTCTGTTCCCCTCGATCTTACCAGTTGTCACCAAATTCTCCAATCCATTTCTTCTCATAACATGTCCAAAAAATTTTGACTGTCTACGTCTAATTTCTCTAATCAATTTACGATCTTCATTTGTTTCTTGAAGGACTTGTTCATTGGTCTTTCTGGCTGTCCATGGTATTCTTTGCATTTTCCTCAGAAACCACATCTCTACAGCCATCAGATGTTTTTCAGCCTGACTGCTCATTGTCCACGCTTCACATCCATACAAAAGTACAGGCTCAATGTAGCATCTCAACACTCTCTTTCTCGTTTCAATTGACATCTTTTTATTGGTCAATATGTTTTTCATCTTGCTAAAGGCTACTTTTGCCATGGCGATTCTTGTTCTAATCTCTTCAAGGCATCTCCCATCAGATGTTATTAATGTTCCGAGATAATTGTACCTGCTCACTTGTTGAAGAATATTCCCATTTACTTGTATATTACATTGTGGTATTTCGTCCTTCCTAGTGACGACCATAATCTGTGTCTTTTTACAATTTAATTCTAACCCTAGTTGTTCACTGTGTGTCACAATCGCATCTACTAAATTTTGCAGGTCCTGTTCATTGTCTGCAATCAAGACTGTATCATCTGCATATCTAATGTTATTGATGCATCGTCCCCCAATGTTGATTCCTTCCATATCTTCAATATTTCTGAAAATACTTTCACTGTACAGGGAAAACAGATCTGGAGACATTACACATCCCTGTCTCACACCCCTTTTAATAGGCTGATATTGGCTTACTTCATTATCAACTCTTATGGCAGCTTGTTGTTTCCAATATATGTTTTTTACAAGTCTAAGATCTTTTCCATCAATTTGTAGATCTTCAAGCATCCTTATCATGTTGACATGTCTCACTTTATCAAAAGCCTTTGTGTAGTCAATAAAGCAAAGGTGTAGATCTTTGTTTACTTCTATAGAACGTTCGATTATGTTTCTTATATATTTTCTTATATATATAATCGGATGTTACAGGGGTGTTTCTTTAGGCTTCAAATGAAAACCATAAAAGTGTGATAGAAATTACAATAAAAACGCCATTGTTTTGTAACCAGTCA
The DNA here is from genome assembly GCA_963921405.1 of Cepaea hortensis. Lineage (NCBI taxonomy): Eukaryota > Metazoa > Mollusca > Gastropoda > Stylommatophora > Helicidae > Cepaea > Cepaea hortensis. The sequence continues at coordinate 52,382,181 of OY992893.1, read as the reverse complement.
ATATTGTTGTTTCGGATGTTAAGAATACGGGGCATCACGTTACAGACGAACACGATGATGTCATAAGGACAGTTTAAAAACGACCGCCCCACCATCGAAGATCTTCACTTTCAGTGTGTACCACATCCCCGTACTCGCCAGACCTAGCCCCAAGTGATTTCCACCTGTTTGGTAACTGAAAGAGTCTTTGGGAGGTAACACTTTTCGGTCCGTTCAAGAGGTACTGCAGGTGGTGCATGAGTGGTTACACACGGGACCATGTGATTATTTTTCTACAGGAATCCATGCACTTTATCGACATTTGAGGACGTGCATTGGACGCAGTGATATCTGCATCGAAAAATGATACATTTGTCCTTCACTTTCTCAGAATATATTCAACATCCCCCCCCCCCCCCCCACCAAAAAAAAAAAAAAAAATAAAAAAAAAAAAAAAAAAAATAACAAAGTTTTTATTTGAACACCATCCCCTATATACATTTGATTGTTATGAAATTCATTGCATTCTGTGCAGGCAAGGTTAGAAAAATGCAACCAATAAAAAATTCATTCACACTATCCTCAGTAACTGGTATGTCCACCGTGTGGTTTTCGCATGGAACGCACAAGTCTCTGAAGGAAATTCCAGGTAATCAAGTCCCATTCACGCGTAAGAGCAGCTTCGAGCTGCTGAAGATTAGCTGCAGAACCTTGTCTGTAGACTCTGAGTCCCACCTCGTCCCAAAGATGTTCTATAGGGAACACATGGAAAGAATATTTTATTGAATTACTAAATTGTGAAGCTCCAAGTAACATTTTCCCACAGGAAGAGGTTCTAACATGCGAACCACAAATTGAAGAACCTACATTTGAAGAAATCCTATATGTAATCACACGACTTAAAAACAATAAGGCAACTGGGACTGATGGAATTGCTGCTGAATTTATAAAGGCAGGTGGCCATGCATTACATCTAAAGCTATACGAACTAATAATAAAAATCTGGAGGACAGGAGAATTACCCCATGACTGGAAAGAGTCATTATTGATACCTATCTTTAAGAAAGGAAACTAGTTCCAATGTGGGAATTATAGAGGAATATCACTACTGTCCACAAGCTATAAGATACTATCCGCAGTATTACTAAATAGACCAAAACCATATTCAGAAGACATATTAGGTGACTACCAGGCTGGTTTTAGACAAAACAGATCAACAATAGATCAGATATTTATCTTACGACAAATAGCCGAGAAACATTGGGAATATAAAAGAGATCTCCATAACATTTTTGTGGATTTTAAAAAGGCTTATGATAGTGTCCATAGGAATAGTCTATGGAATGCTATGCAGGAATTTGGAATACCAAGGAAGTTAATCAACATGACCAGACTATGCATGGAAGATACTTATAATATAGTAACATATAAAGGCAGGAAATCAGACCCCTTCCAAATAACATCTGGCTTGAAACAGGGTGATGCACTATCGCCGCTACTCTTCAATCTGGCTCTAGAGAAAGTTGTAAGGAAGGTAAAGGAGGAATGTGATATTGGAGGAACATCCAAGCTGCTTGGTTATGCAGATGATATAGATATTATAGGGCAAAGTGAACAAAAGACATTGGAAATATTGACTCACTTAAAGGAAAAAGCCCAACAGATGGGGCTGGTTATCAACCAAGATAAGACAGAATATATGGTAATTTCAAGAGACGGAATGGCTAAAAACTCTAGCCACATACAAATAGATAATATGGCCATTAAAAGAACGGAAACATACAAATACCTGGGTACAATCTTCAACTGATCCAACATCATAAGGGAAGAAATACAAACTAGAATCAACTCTGGAAATAAGATATACTATGCACTACAACATCTACTAAAATCAAAGGCGCTATCTCGTAACACCAAAATCACAATATACAAAACACTGATCAGACCAGTTGTGCTGTATGGCTCTGAAACCTGGAGTACAACGAAAGGAGACGAAGCCTTGTTACAAATCTTTGAGAACAAAATTTTAAGACGCATCTTTGGACCCATTAGGGATACACAAAGTGGAGAGTGGAAAAGAAGAAGTAACAAAGACATTTATGATCTGTATAAGTCTCCGTTAATCACTGGTATCATGAAGGCTAATAGACTACAATGGCTGGGGCATATAGAAAGAATGGAAGGTAATAGGGAAACAAAACTCGCTTACACTCAGGAAATAAATGACCGTAGACCCCGAGGTAGACCAAGAAGGCGGTGGAGAGATAATACATGTACAGACCTACAAGCACTTGGAATCAACGACTGGCAAGAGAAGGTCCACCAGAGAGACGAATGGAGACGGATTGTATTTGCAGCAAAGAACCTCAATGGCTCGGAACGCTGAAGAAGAAGATATGCACCAACAACAGGCAGTAGTGAAGAAGAAATACAACACTTTTACGATGAAATAGAAATGGCAATAGCTCAAATTGGATCACAAGAAATAAAAAAATTACTGGGAGATTTTAATGCAAAAGTAGGAAAGGGAAAAATAGTGGATATAGTGGGGAATTACGGTTTAGGTACAAGAAATGAACGAGGAGAGAAACTAATAGAATGGGCAAATATGATATGATAATTGGAAACACATGGTTTAAACACCATAAAAGTCGACTATACACATGGAAAAGCCCTGATATGAAAATACGCAACCAAATTGACTACATACTTATTAATAAAAGATTTAGAAATGCATTAATTAATGTAAAGACAATGCCTGGTGCTGACAGTAATAGTGATCATGTACCACTATGTGGACAAATAAAAGTAAGATTAAAGAGGGGGGAAAAATGGTTAAGAACCTGAGACTTAATAAAGGGGTTCTGAAAGTAGATAAAGAAATTCAAGAACAATACAGAGTGACTGTGAAAAATAGGTACGTTGCAATAGCTAAACTACAGAGTATAAATGAACAATGGGAAATGTTAAGGGACTCCATTCATCAAACTAGCAAAGAAATATTACCGGAGAGAAGCTACAAAGCTAAGAAAAAATGGATGAATGAAGAAATCTTAATGCTGATGGATAAAAGGAAATAGAATAAAAATGACAAACAAGAGTGTGCTAAGATAAATAAAGAAATAAGAGATAAATGTGTGGAGGCAAAAGAAAGTTGGTTAAACGAGCAATGCAAACAAATTGAATTAAATTCCATTAAAGATCACAAAAGTATGCACAGACAAATCAGTGAGCTCACAGGAAGAAAATAAGAATAAATACAGGGTGTTTGAAATCAAAAACAGGAAAGATATTATTGGAGGAAGGTGCTATAATGAAGAAGTGGAATGAGTATATAAGAGAATTATATAATGGAAAAAGGGAAGAATTAACAGAAGAAAGTAACTTAGAAGGCCCACCTATTCTAAAAGAAGAAGTCGCTGACGCTATGAAACATACGAAGAAAGGAAAAACAGCTGGGCTAGTTGAAATCACAGTAGAAGAATTAGAAGTATTGGGAGAATTTGGGGTAGATATATTAAAGAAAATGCTGACTGATATTTACAACAGTGGATATTTACCGAGCGATATGGTAAAATCTGTATTTATAGCAATACCAAAGAGACCAGGAGCAATTGAATGTGAAGATTTTCGTACAATTAACCTCACTAAGCTTCTACTCAGAATTATAATGAGAAGAACAAGAAAGAAAATAAAAATGGAAATTAGGGAAGAACAGTATGGTTTTATGGAAGGTGTAACGGAGTGTTTCGGGTTCACCTTGGGTAGTGAGAGTGAACCACACCCGAGGTGTCTCTAGCACTCCCGTGTATTCTAGCCCCAGGGGTTGGACGAGCAGATACACTTTTTTTTTTCTCTGTGGTTGATCTCAGGTTATTTAGTTACGTCTACACACCCCTCCAGATTCTAGACCCCTACTAACTACCTACACCTGTTGAACAATGAACACTTAGGCATCGTCCGAGACCACACTCAATCATTATACAAAGAGCAAGTCAACTTACATAAAGTTTATTCTACCCTTGAGAATATAGAACTGAAATGAACATCCTGATAGAAGAATCTATTTACACAAATAGAAGATAGAGTAGAGAAAGACTTAGAGATGTAGGTGTCTTCATCGAGTTGAGAAGTAGAGTGGATGCAGATGTCCCGTCCAGTCGGTCCGCCACTCACCCGGCTTCCTTCCAGTGAGATGACTAGAACCTTGGAGACCACTCCGTCTCCCGAACGTGGAACCACAACAATAGAGTCACTGCTGGACCACACTTCACTGGACCAACTGCATCTATAACACTCCCACGGAGTCACTGGTAATACAGTTCTCGAACACTACCGAGTTGGAGACAATCTTCGTGGACTTGGCTCCAAGTATTGGTTACTTCGATGAACTAAATAGTCACTGACCAACCGAATGGTCTGTCACTCATAGCACAGTCCCACTGCAGAACCGATATGGCATTGACCAATTCAATGGTCTCTTACAGTCACACTTTGTAGGATCAGATATGGCTACTGAAAAGTTACTGAGTCCTTCTAGAACACAGTTGATAATCTGGATACGGAAACAGTACATGAATAGAATCAGACATCTATTTTACGGAAACAATTCAGGTTGGACTATAATCCCTAGTCCCTTCCACCGGGTTACACTTGACACACGTCCATCCTGGTGTAGTTCTTCTCAAGACCTGCCACTCGAGCTGTCCAAAGAACCATTCAAGTGTCTGAAGATTAGTTACTTCTGCGTTTAGGCAGAACTCCCGTCAAACCAGACGGACCGGTGTTCCCTGTCGAGCATGATTACTCAACATGCTGAAATGTTCCTGGCAAAAACAGAGTATCTTCTATTTTAAACGATCACAAACCATCACTTCCCACACGTGCACCTTCAGGGCAGTTGTATGTCTTGAAGCAACCTTCACGCATGGTGAATCACATTGGGTACCTGGTGTGATGGAGTCTGGCGTGATAAGTAAAGAACTGAACCCTTCGCTCTGTCACACGAAGTGGTTTTCTGCCAACAACAATTATAGTTGACTGGTTCCTCAACAGGCAAACTCCTGAAAAGGAAGAGCGACCGGTGAGAGTACACTGGCCCAAACATTAGTTCACATGCATCCTACCAAAACTACTCAATTCTCAGTCCTGCTAGTTAGTTATTCATATAACCAAAGCATTATCTCTATATGGAGAGTAGTCAAGCATGGGTTCACAAATGTCAGCTGGCCTCACAGAACAGCCCGTCAAACAGAGCTAGACATCAGAATGACGAGTCTGATCATTGGTCTCACCTATCCCTAATCATCTACCAGTCGTCGCTAACGTCAGTAATGATACAAGGCTGTTATTGTTCTAATTTAATCGAACTAAACAAATAGGTAAAGAGTCCCTAGACTCGTTCCTAACATCATCAATGTACATTAAGAAACATAAACTTGATCAATATACCATCCCTCGGGATATAGGAATAGTACATGATCACATCCAATATGTACACAAGCCTGTTTGCTGGTGGGACCACCTGCCCACGCCACAGCAAACTCTTCTTATCAGACTCTACCTTAGAGTCAAGAAGCCTTCTTGAGAATACATGTTCCCCACATGTTCCAAGGGTACTGTTCCAGTTCTGTCCTCCCAAGTGGTTTAGCCTTGGCCTGGACTGAACTTCATCGTTGGTTTGGTCTACCAACACATACTTTCATAACTTGCTTTCACATCCCCATATTCTATATTTCCCCAGTCTCATACAGCCTCCTGCATCCTTCCATACTTCCAGCACCTTAGCATTCACTCGCACTAGCGCCAGTATGAAAGAAACAGGATAGCTTAGACAAGATTTCAGAACGCATATTTACATCGCGACGGCACGCAGTGTTATCACGCGTCCAGCTATTCGGTGTTCGGAATTACCCCAGGAAGTATCACATGCTATGACCTAATATATATACACAATGCCACATCATATATATATAGATATAGCACCAAAGCCACTTACCTTTCCACAGAAATCCGCTGGTCCACACAATGAATTCACTATTAAGTTATTACACAATAGTGACATCATTCCTGGTGGCACAGAACTAAGTTCTTCCTTTACTTAGTAACTAAGCACAATTTTGTCTGAATCTCCACCTACCAACTTACCTGGTTTTCTAACCGTTCTTCTGGCTTCAGCAACTGACTGACATAATCTAAGTTTCCATCCGGCACAAGTAACTAGGTTTTATTCTAACACAGCAACCTAATAGATGCAACGATTGGCAATATATGGTACATATATTTGGAACCCAAATCGCTCACATCACATTACGGCGTTCCTAACAGCTGATTCGCGAGCACACGGTAAACAAACACACGCTTAATTGTCACCGGCGTTATCGATCGGTTTGCTAATTAGTATGCGAGGGCATCCGCATAGGTAATGAGGTTAGAACAATGGCGTGTGGAACACACGTACAAAGTTAAATGATTTAACCAAATATCTACCTGGATGGTGAAACCAGCTCTCCAGTCAGCTTCCGAACTGTTCAAGGGCTTCTCAGCTTCCTTTTCATAACAGTCAGCCGAATCATGGTTGAGGTGAGACGCAACACAAAAATGGCTCACATTCAGGCCAGCGTCTGTTCTCTTCGAACAAAAGTAAGTGAATGGCTGGTTTAGCCAATTTCCCGCTTCGTGCCAACTCAATGCGCACAAGAAGCGAGTGCTTCTTGAGAAAAGATACTTTCTCGGGAAAACGTCATTCCCCGCCTAGAGTTTCTAGATCTCTCTGCACGGGAAGTTAGAGCGATACCCAGCATCACGGGTTACTCGAATTCCGGTGTTTCGAGACGATTCTAGATAATAAGTCCTCCATCGGCTTCCCTCAGTCTATTTTTAGCTGGGAAAGTCCCCGATGACGCGCCAAAATAGTGCGGGAACTTGACGACCCAAGACAGATAAACGCGTTTCGTCACATAGGCCCCCACTTTAAGAGGATCGACCCCGTCGTTCCACTTCTACGCAGAAGCTGTCTATGTCGTTCGTTCCTCTTTCTAAGAGACCGGATGGCGGGTGAGGAAGTCTAACCCGTCAATATTGTATAGAATACTTTTACCACATTCGGTGGGGTGGCAAGCTATTCAGTATCACGGGTGATCAACGCGTACTCCGCTACTGCGATCGGGCATCTCGCAGTATCTTGCGGACCAGAGCTCCCGTCTCGACCTGATTTAACGATCGTTCCTGCCAGAGTTTACTGGACTTCTGCAACTCCAGCTTCCCCTTTCGAGGACCCAGCTGGACTGCAGTCGGTCGGATTGAGGGACCAAGGGTATGTGTCCGTTCCGACACAACCCACCTCTTCCTACCACGGTTCTCAGTGTAGCTAGCACTGCGGGTGTTCCTTTGGCCGGTCATGTTCCCCCGAGCACCGGGCTGAACCGAAGAAGGTACCTGCACATACATATAGGACTTCCTATGGTGTGACAGGCTTTCCGCTACCTGACCTGAACCCCGAACCGTTATTTCAGCGAATCTCTGCGCCCTTGGGCTGGTGGACTTATCATCGGGCTTCCCCTCATAGCGCATGAGGAGACTGGAATGGAAAGTAGTAGACTTTCCCAGGATCACCACTCCATAGTGCTTGTGGAGCCCCACTTTATCCACTAGGAATGGGCCCTGCCACCCGATTTCGAATTCGTTCCCCTCGATTGGGAGGAGTACTAGAACTCGGTCTCCAACCTCTAAGGATATCTTCGTCTTCGTCCGTTTCTCAGGTGTGCATGTACGGCACTCCGGACAAGACCTAATATACCTGCGCACGTCGCCTGTCATTCCCGGCCACCAATAGTACCGGGATAGACATTTACTGGTTGTCCCTACAGTCAGATGTCCGGTTGGGGACCTGACATGTACCGTTCGCAGCAGATTAGCTCTGAAGCTCTCAGGAACCAACTTACGTTCCCTCTGCCTTTTCTCTGGTCCAGTCTGAATTACCGGTGACTGGTTATCAGAGTTGAACTTACCCTGAGTTAACGGGTTTTCATTGTTGGGCAACCATTCCGAACAAGGACACTCCGTCGCATCCTTGCTCCGAGCATTACTCATTCTATCCGGGTGAGTATTTCGGAGACTTACCTTTTCGAGACCCTCTTCCTCTGTATCTCTGACCTGCCTAGACTTATGGATGCTAGGGTGTTCTGGTTCGCCCAGAAACACGTACTTCCGGCCTAGAATTAGGGGATAGAGAGGATCCGGTACGACTGCCGCCTGAATGCGTCCAGTAACGTACTTGCTCCGAATCTCCACATTGGCAATCGGGCAACGTAACGCCACAGCACTCCTACTGGCTGGCTGTATCTCCGTCATCTCCCCGGTGAGTTGCTCTGGGCCTGTCAGGTGGGATGCAATTACAGCTGAAAATTGCAATCCCGTGTCGTAGAGGCACAACACCTGTCGCCCATTCACTTCTACTCTCTCAACCACTGGAGGTCGTCTAGTTTCTCCATTCCCATCAACCGACTTCACTTTCCTGCACGATCTATCCCTAACCTCAGCAAGACAAGCAAAGTGAAAGTCCTTGGGCTTACTCTTACACTCACTCGTATTGTGAGTGCTGGACTTGCAGAATTTGCACCAACGTTCACTCCACTTCCTCTTTGGAGAACTAGGTGGGCTATTCTTACCTTGGTTGACGTTAGAGATCTTCTCTAAAGAGCCTACCTGTTTCTTTGGTTCATCAGAACCTTGGGTCTTCTTTGACTTCTTCTTTGACTTACCTTGATCCGGATCTTTCGATCTCGGATCTGTTGGACTGGTGTCCCCAGTCTCGCCATAGACTTCAACGTATCTTTCGGCTAACTTGGTGACTATATCCAATCTCTCAGCCCCATTCTCACCTAAGAAGTTTCGCAAGGGTTTAGACATTTGCATTCGCATCTGATCTACAACCATCAACTCATGCAAACTTTCATACTCCTCATTAAATCCGGCCAAGGCCATCCATTTAAGAAGGTATGAGTTCAATCTCACACTGTATGCTGAAAACAGTTCACCAGGTTCTCGCTTTGCCGTTCGAAACTTCCTTCGGTATGAGTGCGCGGTGATCTCGAATCTCTTCAAGAGAGCCGCTTTCAATGCCGGGTAATCATTCTGTAAACCCGGTGGCAAGCGTGCATACACCTCATAACCTTCGGCACGGAGTCCCTGGGAGAGTTTCAAACACCATTTCTGTTTGTCTAGACCCATTGCAATAGACATGGCTTCATACTTCTCTAAGTATTGGTCTATCCGTTCCTTCTCGGGTTCGAACGGCTGTAAAGGCCATTTCATAGCCTGGAAGTCACGTCTACTGGTTGACTCTGAGCCAGGAGGTACACCCCCTCCCATAGCTCCATCAGTTACACCTGTAGCAGGCACTTGTGCCTCCAGTAGCTTCATTCGATACTCATGGTCACGTTTTTCTTTCTCGGCTTCCAACTCAAGCCGTTTCATTTCAGTATCCGCCGCTATCCTCTTTTCCTCAAGAGCCACTTTACTGGCTTCCAGTTCTCTTTCTGCTCTCCTCCTCTCTCTTTCCTCTTGTCGAAAATTTCTTTCCACCTCTTGGACATAGGATTTCAAAGCATCTCCTTCAAGACCAGACTTACGTCCAGTTTCCTGAACTTTGTCTAAGTCTAACTCTTGGGTAGACATGTTGACTATGATAGGTGGGTACTCAAGTATGTGTGGGTGAAGCAATACAATGAATCAATAATCAATAGTACTAACTAATCACCACAACACAAATGTCCGTCAGACAGTTAGGAGATAGGTAGAAGTAGTAGAATCTTATGTAGACTGAAGTAGAGGATAAAGACAAAGTCCCTATCCCTATGTGAGAGGTCTACAACACACAAAGATCTTGGAATAATCCCGGACGGGCCCCCACTCTGTAACGGAGTGTTTCGGGTTCACCTTGGGTAGTGAGAGTGAACCACACCCGAGGTGTCTCTAGCACTCCCGTGTATTCTAGCCCCAGGGGTTGGACGAGCAGATACACTTTTTTTTTTCTCTGTGGTTGATCTCAGGTTATTTAGTTACGTCTACACACCCCTCCAGATTCTAGACCCCTACTAACTACCTACACCTGTTGAACAATGAACACTTAGGCATCGTCCGAGACCACACTCAATCATTATACAAAGAGCAAGTCAACTTACATAAAGTTTATTCTACCCTTGAGAATATAGAACTGAAATGAACATCCTGATAGAAGAATCTATTTACACAAATAGAAGATAGAGTAGAGAAAGACTTAGAGATGTAGGTGTCTTCATCGAGTTGAGAAGTAGAGTGGATGCAGATGTCCCGTCCAGTCGGTCCGCCACTCACCCGGCTTCCTTCCAGTGAGATGACTAGAACCTTGGAGACCACTCCGTCTCCCGAACGTGGAACCACAACAATAGAGTCACTGCTGGACCACACTTCACTGGACCAACTGCATCTATAACACTCCCACGGAGTCACTGGTAATACAGTTCTCGAACACTACCGAGTTGGAGACAATCTTCGTGGACTTGGCTCCAAGTATTGGTTACTTCGATGAACTAAATAGTCACTGACCAACCGAATGGTCTGTCACTCATAGCACAGTCCCACTGCAGAACCGATATGGCATTGACCAATTCAATGGTCTCTTACAGTCACACTTTGTAGGATCAGATATGGCTACTGAAAAGTTACTGAGTCCTTCTAGAACACAGTTGATAATCTGGATACGGAAACAGTACATGAATAGAATCAGACATCTATTTTACGGAAACAATTCAGGTTGGACTATAATCCCTAGTCCCTTCCACCGGGTTACACTTGACACACGTCCATCCTGGTGTAGTTCTTCTCAAGACCTGCCACTCGAGCTGTCCAAAGAACCATTCAAGTGTCTGAAGATTAGTTACTTCTGCGTTTAGGCAGAACCCCCGTCAAACCAGACGGACCGGTGTTCCCTGTCGAGCATGATTACTCAACATGCTGAAATGTTCCTGGCAAAAACAGAGTATCTTCTATTTTAAACGATCACAAACCATCACTTCCCACACGTGCACCTTCAGGGCAGTTGTATGTCTTGAAGCAACCTTCACGCATGGTGAATCACATTGGGTACCTGGTGTGATGGAGTCTGGCGTGATAAGTAAAGAACTGAACCCTTCGCTCTGTCACACGAAGTGGTTTTCTGCCAACAACAATTATAGTTGACTGGTTCCTCAACAGGCAAACTCCTGAAAAGGAAGAGCGACCGGTGAGAGTACACTGGCCCAAACATTAGTTCACATGCATCCTACCAAAACTACTCAATTCTCAGTCCTGCTAGTTAGTTATTCATATAACCAAAGCATTATCTCTATATGGAGAGTAGTCAAGCATGGGTTCACAAATGTCAGCTGGCCTCACAGAACAGCCCGTCAAACAGAGCTAGACATCAGAATGACGAGTCTGATCATTGGTCTCACCTATCCCTAATCATCTACCAGTCGTCGCTAACGTCAGTAATGATACAAGGCTGTTATTGTTCTAATTTAATCGAACTAAACAAATAGGTAAAGAGTCCCGAGACTCGTTCCTAACATCATCAATGTACATTAAGAAACATAAACTTGATCAATATACCATCCCTCGGGATATAGGAATAGTACATGATCACATCCAATATGTACACAAGCCTGTTTGCTGGTGGGACCACCTGCCCACGCCACAGCAAACTCTTCTTATCAGACTCTACCTTAGAGTCAAGAAGCCTTCTTGAGAATACATGTTCCCCACATGTTCCAAGGGTACTGTTCCAGTTCTGTCCTCCCAAGTGGTTTAGCCTTGGCCTGGACTGAACTTCATCGTTGGTTTGGTCTACCAACACATACTTTCATAACTTGCTTTCACATCCCCATATTCTATATTTCCCCAGTCTCATACAGCCTCCTGCATCCTTCCATACTTCCAGCACCTTAGCATTCACTCGCACTAGCGCCAGTATGAAAGAAACAGGATAGCTTAGACAAGATTTCAGAACGCATATTTACATCGCGACGGCACGCAGTGTTATCACGCGTCCAGCTATTCGGTGTTCGGAATTACCCCAGGAAGTATCACATGCTATGACCTAATATATATACACAATGTCACATCATATATATATAGATATAGCACCAAAGCCACTTACCTTTCCACAGAAATCCGCTGGTCCACACAATGAATTCACTATTAAGTTATTACACAATAGTGACATCATTCCTGGTGGCACAGAACTAAGTTCTTCCTTTACTTAGTAACTAAGCACAATTTTGTCTGAATCTCCACCTACCAACTTACCTGGTTTTCTAACCGTTCTTCTGGCTTCAGCAACTGACTGACATAATCTAAGTTTCCATCCGGCACAAGTAACTAGGTTTTATTCTAACACAGCAACCTAATAGATGCAACGATTGGCAATATATGGTACATATATTTGGAACCCAAATCGCTCACATCACATTACGGCGTTCCTAACAGCTGATTCGCGAGCACACGGTAAACAAACACACGCTTAATTGTCACCGGCGTTATCGATCGGTTTGCTAATTAGTATGCGAGGGCATCCGCATAGGTAATGAGGTTAGAACAATGGCGTGTGGAACACACGTACAAAGTTAAATGATTTAACCAAATATCTACCTGGATGGTGAAACCAGCTCTCCAGTCAGCTTCCGAACTGTTCAAGGGCTTCTCAGCTTCCTTTTCATAACAGTCAGCCGAATCATGGTTGAGGTGAGACGCAACACAAAAATGGCTCACATTCAGGCCAGCGTCTGTTCTCTTCGAACAAAAGTAAGTGAATGGCTGGTTTAGCCAATTTCCCGCTTCGTGCCAACTCAATGCGCACAAGAAGCGAGTGCTTCTTGAGAAAAGATACTTTCTCGGGAAAACGTCATTCCCCGCCTAGAGTTTCTAGATCTCTCTGCACGGGAAGTTAGAGCGATACCCAGCATCACGGGTTACTCGAATTCCGGTGTTTCGAGACGATTCTAGATAATAAGTCCTCCATCGGCTTCCCTCAGTCTATTTTTAGCTGGGAAAGTCCCCGATGACGCGCCAAAATAGTGCGGGAACTTGACGACCCAAGACAGATAAACGCGTTTCGTCACAGAAGGAAAGGGTACAAACAATGTATATATATATATATATATATATATATATATATATATATATATATATATATATATATATATATATATACATTATATATATATATATATATATATATATATATATATATATATATATATATATACATTATATATATATATATATATATATATATATATATATATATATATATTTATATATATATATATATATATATATATATATATATATATATATATATATATATTACGAACACTAATAGAAAGCTCAATAGAGAAACAGAGAGACATATATTTATGCTTAATAGATTATACTAAGGCATTTGGTTAAGTAAAACATGATGAGCTGATTAAAATGTTGGAAGATATCAACAGTAATGGGAAAGATTTAAGAATAATAAAGAATATATACTGGAACCAAGTAGCAGCAATTAAAATGGGAAATAAAGAGGGTAGTTACGAACAGATAAAGCTAGGAGTACGACAGGGGTTTGTCTTGTCAACCGATCTCTTCTCCGTATATAGCGAAATAATAATGAGAAAGATCAAAGAGAAGCCAGGAATACTAATCGGAGGATATAATATAAACAATATACGCTATGCAGATGACACAGTATTGGTGGCGGATAATGCAACAGGCCTACAACAATTATTGAACATTGTAGTATCAGCGAGTGCACAGAAAGGACTCTCCTTGAATATCAAGAAGACAGTAACAATGGTGATATCAAGAAAATGGGGACACCAAAATGTGACATAAAAATAGAATGGGAAATTCTCAACCAAGTGGATAATTTTAAATACCTAGGGGCACTTATAACATCAGATGGAAGATGTACAACAGAGATTAAGAGCAGAATAGGGCAGGCAAAAGCCGCATTTCAGAAAATGAAGAGTATCTTATACAATAAGTCGTTATCAATGAATGTAAGAAAGAGAGTGCTAAAATGCTATATAGAACCAGTTTTGCTGTATGGCAGCGAATCTTGGAATGTAAATGAACAAATTAGGAAGAACTTAGAAGCAAAAGAGATGTAGTTTCTAAGACGAATGTTGCGAATTCCTTGGACTGCCAGAGTAACTAACAACGATTGCCTGAAAGAGGCTAATGAAACTAGAACACTATATACAACAATAAGAAAGAGACAAACAGCTTTCTTTGGTCATGTGATGAGAAGAGAGGCATTGGAGAACATCGTGACAACTGGAAAGATCGAGGGGAAGAGAGGCAGAGGCAGACCAAGAGAAATGATTCTGGACGGATTGAGTCGGTGGCATGGAGGAATATCATCAGCAGAGTTGATCCAGAACACCAAAGACCGAGATCTGTGGAGAGCCATGAACGCATCCGCCAGCCGGTACGGCACTTGATGATGATGGTGAATTTATATATATATATATATATATATATATATATATATATATATATATATATATATATATATATATATATATATATATATATATATAGCCGGCTCCCTGGCCCAGGTGTTAGCAGCTTTCTCCGTTAATCCCGAATACTCTCGTGGTTGACGTGAGCGCACGAGAATTAGAAGTGGTTCGAGTCGCGCCAGTGACTTATGAGAGTATGGAGCCGGTCGCTCAGAAAGTCGTGGCGTGCTGATGAGCGTAATCTAGCCTAGGAATCAACATACAGCTGAAAGATGCTGGTGTTGACCGCAATATCCTGAAACAGGATGGAAACGCGGAAGAAAAAAAAAAAATATATATATATATATATTCATTCATTCATCCAGTAGCATGTCCTTTGCAGAACCTCGCTCCCATAACAACCTTCCGGAAAACCTCTCGATCATAAGCAAGGTGTCCCGCTTCCTATACACCAATCTGGAGATCATCCGCCACATCCTGCACCCATCTTCTCCTTGGCCTTCCTCTTCCTCTCTTCCCAGGCATAAACCCCTCCATTATTGTTCTCTCCAAACTTTCGTGATGTTTCACGTGACCAAAATATTTCAATTTTCTTTATTTTATCTTCTTTAATAGCCAACCTTCTTCAATATTCAGCTCTTGAAGTATTGATGCATTTGTTCTTTTATTTACCCAAGATAATCTTAGACCTCGTCTATAACATTTATATTCAAAGGCATTTATGCGCTGTTCAGCTTGTTTAATAAGTGGAAAGGTCAACATAAGTAGAGAGATGGGAGACATGAACAGATGTACAATAGGCAGAGAGCAAAGGCTGTGTAGAAAAGGGCTGGGCATGATGTGGTTTAGAGCCTGAACAGTATTGAAGATGTAAGGCCAAAAAAAGGACGTATTTTTAACTATACACTTACTCTGGTCGTGTCAATATGTGATTTTTGTAAATGACGTGTTCTAAGACACGTGTTCTAAGATCGTTGAATGCGTCAAAGTAAAACATATATAACATGGAAGAAAAAAAAAAAGACGAAATTCCACTCCAGGAGACCCTCCTCCTGGAACGTCAAGCATTCTTTGCCCACATTTACAAAGGACATTTCGAGCCAAAATAGGCCTTACGGTACTCTTGGAACTCACGGTTTCAAACTTGTAACCCCACTTGATGAAATGAATGGTCATCATCATTCTTGATGGACAAACACAAGATACCATCTTTCCTTCCATCGACCATGTCTTCCACCACTGTTTTTTCCAAGCTGCCGTGACCTTTAATATCTTCTTACTGTCACCCATGCCATGTTGCGTTGTTGACCATGTGTGTCCACAGTCCTCTGTCTTTTGTGCTGCCAATGATTTCTGATATCTATATTCCTCCATACCATGGTGTCAAACTGTCCGTCGTCTTCTCACTTGGTCTCCCCCTGCCTCTCTTCCCCTCAAACTTTCTTGTGACTACATCATCCAGCTTTACTTTTGTTATGACTTGATCAAAGAATGTGGATTGAATTCTTCTGATGCGAGTGATATCTCTTTGTGAGTGAACTTCTCATGCGTGTAACCAGTTCTCTTTGTGAGTGAACTTCTGATGCCTATAACCAGTTCTCTTTGTGAGTGAACTTCTTTCAAGAAGCACTCATCAAACATCTAGTTGCTGATCCCGAGGTAGAGAATTCAACTCTCTCTCTCTCTCTCTCTCTCTCTCTCTCTCTCTCTCTCTCTCTCTCTCTCTCTCTCTCTCTCTCTCTCTCTCTCTCTCTATATATATATATATATATATATATATATATATATATATATATATATATATCCTCATAAGGACGATACAAAGATGTGTGTAAGCAGGACAGGATTGATACAGGTATTGATAATGCACATTGGGAGCAAGTCGCTGCTGAACGTGTTGCGTGGAGGGCAAATATCAGAAATGGAATAAAGACAAAGGAGAAAATGATTGCAGATAAAGCACACGCAGAGCGGTGAGAGACGTAAGATGGTGCATAATGGTGGAAATGACCATATTTTCACATGCATCCATTGTGGACGAACATTTACAGCACGAATTGGCCTTATCAACCACATTCGCCACCGCCATGGGTTCTAGTTATTATACCTTTTTGAAGCACAATGTAACAAACTATCGTCTGTCAAGACGGCAAGGTGCCAATGCATAAGGACATTTTAAAGATAACCGCCTCACTTTTGACATGCAACAAATTTCAAATGAATTATATTTGGGTGAATATTTTCTGGAAAATTTTCGAATATTTTGGGTCATTAATTATCAACAACGGTGACACAATGAAAGAAATTAAAAGACGAATATGTATTGCTCTTCAAAACTAAAACAACTGAATAAATTGTGACGTTGGGCATGAGGGCTTAAAAATATGATTTTTAAGATCATGCATCTTTCTCATTGCAGCATACGCCTGTGAGACTTGGACATTTACTAAACAAGCTAAACAGCACATAAATGCCATTGAATATACATGTTACAGACGGGTTCAAAGAATATCTTGGATATGGACAAGAACAAATGCTTTCATTCGACATGATCTGAATACTGGAGAATGGTGGCTACTAAAGACAATAAAATAAAGAAAATTTAAATATCTTGGTCACTTGAAACGTCACGAAAGTTTGGAGAGAACAATAATGACGGTGTATATGCCCGGGAAGAGAGGAAGAGGACGGCCAAAGAGAAGATGTGTGCAGGATGTGGCGGATGATCTCCAGATGAGTGTATCGGACGCGGGACATCTTGCTTATGACGGAGAAATTTTCCGGAAGGTTGTTATGGGAGCGAGGTTCTGCACAGCATTGCTACTGAATGAATGAATGAATGAATGAATGAATGAATGAATGAATGAATGAATGAATGAATGAATGAATGAATGAATGAATGAATGAATGAATGAATGAATGAATGAATGAATGAATGAATGAATGAATGAATGAATGAATGAATGAATGAATGAATGAATGAATGAATGAATGAATGAATGAATGAATGAATGAATGAATGAATGAATGAATGAATGAATGAATGAATGAATGAATGAATGAATGAATGAATGAATGAATGAATGAATGAATGAATGAATGAATGAATGAATGAATGAATGAATGAATGAATGAATGAATGAATGAATGAATGAATGAATGAATGAATGAATGAATGAATGAATGAATGAATGAATGAATGAATGAATGAATGAATGAATGAATGAATGAATGAATGAATGAATGAATGAATGAATGAATGAATGAATGAATGAATGAATGAATGAATGAATGAATGAATGAATGAATGAATGAATGAATGAATGAATGAATGAATGAATGAATGAATGAATGAATGAATGAATGAATGAATGAATGAATGAATGAATGAATGAATGAATGAATGAATGAATGAATGAATGAATGAATGAATGAATGAATGAATGAATGAATGAATGAATGATATTATGGAAAAGTAAAGAGCAATTGCATCAATTTTGGATGTAGTCACCACTGCATTCAAAGCAAGTCCTCCAGCGCCGATAAAGTATTTGGATTACTGTAGAAAAAGATTGTCTTGGACGCGTGTGTAACCACTCATGCACCACCTGCTGTACCACTTCATAGGACCGAAAAGTCTTTCCTCCCAATGACTTTTTGAGTTGTTTAAACAGGTGGAAATCACAAACAGACAGTTACCTGCAGAATAAAGGGGAAGTAAACATCTTCTGTAGCTACTATGTACAACAATTTAATTAATTCAAGGGTTATTTCTCTTGTACCATATTTGCGTGGAAAGCACAAAGACTGGTAAAAAGTTAACCTATATATAGATTGCTACTGTTGTTAGGAATTTTACGGAATTCACCTATACTGGGTTACAGTATTATTTATATGTATATGTTTGCGCGTGTATATGCACGAGCGAATGGTTTCTTCAGGGAAATAACTCGCAATATGAGAGTGATGATTAACCTGCGAATTAAATCAATACTTACCAACCTCAAAGGGCGACCACTGTTGTGGCTGTCATGTAAACCACCTCAAACCTTCACATTCGAAGTGCTCTGGTCAATGTTCTGGGTAAGACCCGCATGAGCTTCTGTAATACACTAGCTCAGCAATTCACTTGTGGCTCCCGATAATCTTGTGAACTAAGAGCTTCACCTCTCCCATCTCTCACCTCCCCCAATCACACAGTCTCAACTCCACAATCAGGGCCATGACAGGCACCCATTTTTGGATAGACAGGCGATACTTGGCCTACAAGCAACAAAATATACCCTGTCGTCCACTTCGCAGGTTGAGTATAGAAAATAACGTTATAGCTATGTATATAACTGCTACATTTGTTAGAGGTACAAACCAGAGAATGTAAACAAAGTATTGTCCTTCAACCAAATAGACAAATTATGTCACCGTTGTCCCGGTGCTTTATTCATGTCGTCCCGATCGAGTGCCAACCTGGGTCACATCCAATGTCAGCTGCTCGACGGACGATGTGGCTGTTTTATATAAATGTCTTCAATTTGTACCACTACATTCTCATTTTGCTGTCTGTATGTCTGCCTGGCTGTCTGCATGCCTACCTCTCTGTTTTGTCTGTCTGTCTGTCTGTCTGTCTGTCTGTCTGTCTGTCTGTCTGTCTGTCTGTCTGTCTGTCTGTCTGTCTGTCTGTCTGTCTGTCTGTCTGTCTGTCAAATCCCAAATAGATTATATCTCTTCTCTTAATATATACTTGCCGTTATTCACACTTCCACAGATTTACCGCAGTTCCACCAAATTTTATTCATAGAAATGGGAGAGTTTAAGCTTGCTTTTCATAGCCTCATGTGTTGCCTGGGTTTTTTCGTATCCAAGATTGCTTACCGTATCTTGTGTGGTTTTTTATCCATAGTCTTTTTTGGTCCTCCTCTTCTCTACACCTTTATCCTGTTTTCATTCTCCTATATGTAGTTAGTCTAGTTTTGTTTCTCACAAGATATCCAAACCACTTTATTCGTTGTCTCTCTATGAATTCGATGCAGGTTGTTATTCCTATAATATTGCGGATATCGTAGTTTCTCTTTCAGTCTATTCTAGAATCCCATTCTGAAGCATTTAGTCGCACACGTGGCGAATGTTCTCTGGAGAAATGTTAGCATTGGCCGAGTTTGGTTTTTATAATAACATTGTTGTGGAAGATAAACACTGCTTATCATTTGTTGTTTAACTTCCGTTGTAATCATGGATGTTTCCATCTGAAGCGCTGTGAGAATGTTGACTAGAAATTTGAATTCTGAAACTGGTAGCATGATGCTGATTATTTGCAAATGTAGTGGTACCGGTGATTTGCTTTGCCTATCGTTTCAGATTTATGCGTGTTGATTTTCATGTTGTCTGTTTCACTTGTTGTTGAAATTAAACAGAAGTGGTTTTCAAATTGTGTTTCTTCTTCATAGGTTAAGCTCTAGTCATCTGCTAAACGTAGACTGTTGAGTGAGTTGTTTAGTTGCTGATATTCTAGTTTGATGCACGTGAGATCTTCTTTTGCAATTTGTACTTCGTTTATTATTCTGTCGATGTATATATTGTAAAATGTAGAGGTTAAAGCAGACAGCTCTGTCATACACCTGTTACTATTTCGAATGCGACCTGGAGTCTGTCAGTTCTTGTCACATGGCAATACTGCTGGTGTCATGTTATAACAGTGAATAACAGTTGCTGGTCGATTACGTAGCTTTCTTTAAACGTAATGTTTCTGTCTGTTCTGTCGCACTCCTTCTCTTTGTCGTAAGTAGTATGTTTAATTCTGAATCCTTCAATTTTGTTGTCCCCAGGTGAATAAGATATTAGTGCAAACCTTATAACTTCTGAAGTCAAAATGCGAATTACTCACTGATATGTGATGTGTCTTTTCGTTGTTCTAGTATGTATATATTTTAACTGTACATTGCCAAATATGCCAAATATGTTTCATATCCGCCGGTGTTGTTATTATATGTGTGAGTGTATGTATGTGTGCGTGTGTGTGATGTATATATATATATATATATATATATATATATATATATATATATATATATATATATATATATATATATATATGTGTGTGTGTGTGTGTGTGTGTTTGTGTGTGTGTGTGTTTGTGTGTGTGTGTGTTTGTGTGTGTGTGCAAGCATATATAAGAATTTACTACAGCATAAATTCATCATATTAAGAGAAGCTTTTAATTGCGTTTGGTTGAAATTTAATATGTATATAGATCAACCGGCAGTCGACACGTGACATGGTCACCTTTACTTCCTGGAATATTTCCTGGAATCAGTTTTCAAGATGGGTCGACCTTGGAAGTTAATGAACAAGTTTTCAAGCTGGGTCGACTTGGGAAGTAAATGAACAAGAACTGGATTGAGATTGGAAAATATGGCCGTCGTGCTGACAGGCAGGAACCACATTTACTGCCACCGCTCCTTACATCTGAACGAACACGGTTTACTTGTATGATGGCCTGATTGATGACAGTTACAGTGATGACAGAATTACAGTGATGACAGAATTACACTGATGACAGAATTACACTGATGACAGAATTACACTGATGACAGAATTACACTGATGACAGAATTACACTGATGACAAAGTTGCATTGTCGACAGATTTACGTTGGTGACAGTTACGTTGATAACAGAGTTACGTTGATGACAGAGTTACATTGTTGACAGAGTTACATTAATGACAGAGTTACATTGATGACAGAGTTACATTAATGACAGAGTTACATTGATGACAGAGTTACATTGATGACAGAGTTACATTATGACAGAGTTACATTATGACAGAGTTACATTATGACGTAGTTACATTATGACAGAGTTACATTATGACAGAGTTACATTATGACGGAGTTACATTATGACAGAGTTACATTATGACAGAGTTACATCTATGACGGAGTTAAATTATGACAGAGTTACATTGATGAAAGAGTTACATTGATGACGGAGTTAGATTATGACAGAGTTACATTATGACAGAGTTACATTGATGACGGAGTTACATTATGACAGAGTTACATTATGACAGAGTTACATTATGACAGAGTTACATTATGACGGAGTTACATCTATGACAGAGTTACATTATGGCAGAGTTACATTATGACAGAGTTACATTGATGACGGAGTTACATTATGACAGAGTTACATTATGACAGAGTTACATTGATGAAGGAGTTAGATTATGACAGAGTTACATTATGACAGAGTTACATTATGACAGAGTTACATTATGACGGAGTTACATCTATGACAGAGTTACATTATGACAGAGTTACATTATGACGGAGTTACATCTATGACAGAGTTACATTATGACAGAGTTACATCTATGACAGAGTTAATTTGATGACGGAGTTACATTATGACAGAGTTACATTATGACGGAGTTACATCTATGACAGAGTTACATCTATGACGGAGTTACATTATGACAGAGTTACATTATGACGGAGTTACATTTATGACAGAGTTACATCTATGACAGAGTTACATTATGACGGAGTTACATCTATGACAGAGTTACGTTATGACGGAGTTACATCTATGACGGAGTTACATTATGACGGAATTACATCTATGGGGAGTTACATTATGACAGAGTTACATCTATGACAGAGTTACATTATGACGGAGTAACATCTATGACGGAGTTACATTATGACAGAGTTACATCTATGACGGAGTTACATTATGACAGAGTTACATCTATGACAGAGTTACATTATGACGGAGTTACATCTATGACGGAGTTACATTATGACGGAGTTACATCTATGACAGGGTTACATTATGACGGAGTTACATCTATGACGGAGTTACATTATGACAGAGTTACATCTATGACGGAGTTACATTATGACAGAGTTACATTGATGACAGAGTTACATTGATGACAGAGTTACATTGATGACAAAGTTACATTGGTGACGGAGTTACATTAATGACAGAGTTACATTGATGACGGAGTTACATTATGACAGAGTTACATCTATGACAGAGTTACATTATGACAGAGTTACATTGATGACGGAGTTACATTATGACAGAGTTACATTATGACAGAGTTACATTGATGAAGGAGTTGCATCTATGACAGAGTTACATCTATGACGGAGTTACATTATGACAGAGTTACATTATGACAGAATTACATTATGACAGAGTTACATTAATGACAAAGTTACATCTATGACAGAGTTACTTTGATGACGGAGTTACATTGATGACGGAGTTACATTGATGACGGAGTTACATTATGACAGAGTTACATTATGACAGAGTTACATTGATGGCAACGTTACATCTATGACAGTGTTACATCTATGACAGAGTTACATATATGACAGTGTTACATCTATGACAGTGTTACATCTATGACAGAGTTACATCTATGACAGAGTTACATCTATGACAGAGTTACATTGATGACTGAGTTGTGACGTAATAGACAGTCTCCCACTTTATTTTTGCTTAAATTACATTGCAGATCATATTTTTCATTATAAATATATCTAGAAAAACGATCTTTTCCCTATTTTCCCATGTTTGTAGATATCTATAAATATGCCTGTATTATTGGCGAGAATCTAATCTCCTGTACACCTAGTTAATATTCTAGGGTTTCTAAACTACATATTATACAGTATATTAAAGAACTATTAGTTGTGCATGCCATCTGCCCCAGCGCAAGTTTGGCTGAATAACATATTCAGTTTTAGCCTGCGACCTGGGTGGCAACACGAGAATCTGCCTGGCCAGTTGTCGTCAGCCGGCAGATCGTCCATTTTGGTCAACTGACCCGAAGCGGCGAGGACACAGGCGCCGATACTAGCTGTAAAAATACATATTGCGACAAAATAATCCAGGCTCTAGTTAGCCTATATTTGGGAAAAGCAAATTGCGAGCCAAATTGATACCCAAAAGTAATATTTACACTGCTAGTGGCACTGTTCCCCCGTGGAGAGGTTTAATCACCACAATTTGGAAGGTACGTTGATTTAATTAATTAGTACGAATTTACATGTATATATTTACCGGCATTTGTAGTGTAGATTCAGGGTGAACTACGCGATAACTAATGTTAGAGAACAGGGATCGTAAACTACAGCCGGAATAAATATATAATTAATGGAGACGCTGATTATACTAAGACCAAAATAGAGGAATGAAGGGAACGGCGACACAAAATTGCGAAATCTAACAGGCGGGAACTGGACTATCGAAGAATGGTCAGACAATGAAGCTTGATGTTTAACTAGGGATTATTATACTATATACTAGAATAATATATCGCCAGTGAAGAATATAATTATAGAATGAGAGGGGTAATTCGGATGAATAAACGGTGATAGAAAATACTGATAGTTAATTGTGAAATAATAATTCTTTCACATAGTCTACTGGAGACCACGCTTGTTAGAGGTCATCTCATGACAGCGTGGGACAGGCCTTTCATTCACATCAGTATCCTTGCTTCAACGCAGTCCTTCACTGCCTACCCTCTACACCTATGTTAATACTTCAACCTCCTGTAGAATTTAATTTGTGTGTTTCGGGAGTGAATCAGAATTATAATTTACAATACTGCTTCATGTGCTGAGATAGAAGCTGAGTGATTCATAATATATGTTCGTAATTCGTCAAGTGAATGTAATTTGTGTGCTTCATAATCTATGGTGTTCCTTGGTCGATTGAATGTACTCTGTATGATTCGTAATCTGTGGTGTACTTCGAATGAATGGAATCTGTCATTCATAATCTATGTTCATAACACGTCACGTGAATGTATCTGTGGGATTCATACTCATTGTGTACACTTCATTGTGTTAAATGTAATTGGTGTGATTTATAATATATGTGAATGCATCACAGTAAGAATGTTGTAGAGTGTGATCAGACTCAGAAATATACATTGATGTATCCGTGTCTGTAAACTGGAATACATGGGATTGATAATATGTGGCTAAGGAAAATAGTAGTTGTCCACGTTAGCCATTTGTCATTGTGTTGTCATAGCGCTAGTGATGTGTCTGTGACAGATGTGATAATCTTGTGATGCTAGTCGTGTCTGAATATGAGACTGAGAGCGAGGTGTGCAATGAGAGTATCCTGGACGTAGGACAAGCATTCACCGGTTCTGTTTTTCTGATTAACTTCCAGAAGTTCTGCACCTTCTTTGGTGGTACCATGAGCCAGCAACTTGCAGCAACGCATACTTACCGGTCGTGAGCACCATGTCTATTGCCGGAGAGTGAATCCGTAACCTGAACGGGAACTTCACCCGAGTTGACAAGCCGGACCCAAGTCTTGAGCTGAGTGGCCGACCTCCTCGGCTGACACCTTTAGCCTGCCAACGTAGTCTAGGATTTGATTGCCTACACACTAGGGCAACAGACTTTTACATGCCACAGTTTTCAATAAATTAATAGTTATATGTGATACCAGAAACATACTTAGTCTGTTGCTGTTATACTCTAATTTAATATTAGGATACTGAGAGAGAAGGAATGCAAGTTGTAACTTTATATTTGTACTCTTCCTCCATGTTGTGAGAATGGATCCGTTAAAGGGGGCTCTTTAATTTTTGCAGGCATTCGTCGCCAGATTCCTAAAACCTACTGTCTAGAATTATTCCTAGTACGGTTGTTCGCTTTACCTATCTGTGCCTGAACACTGTCTGAAGACCTGGTCATTCCTGGGACAGTTCCGAATCGTACTTCCTAGTTCGAGCCATTTCGGCCTCTTCTTCGACAGTCTTTCGGAATCCTGAAAGTCTATTGGTTGCTATTTCTGATCCTTGTCTATCAAAATAGTCAACATTACGCGACAATTGTTGGCCGCGTCCGGTCTAGAATTATCATTTATTACTGATTCCAGCCGAGTATCCAACCTCGTATTACAAGTTCAACTTTCAGTTTCTTCTCAATAGAGTATCCTGTTAGTAAAAGTGTGGCCTTACAATAGACTAGTATAGTAATAAATCATAATCAGTATATTAACCACTTATACAAACACAGTAATTAGTACCTATAAGTTATGACTAACAGTTAAGATAAACCAGGTGTCAGACGGGTGAGTTTTGTGTTGTATCGTTGCATTGCGCTAACTTACATAAGTTGTTCTGTAAAATATTGATTATGAATTTTCAGGACAAATATCTTATTGGTAAGTAAGTATACATCAGGTACTTCAACTAAGATCTATCAAGCGCTTACACATCATGTCTGTTGAAAATCAACCCACAACTCAGGAGTTTAAAGAGAAAGGGGCCTTGTTAGGATATGAAGGTGCAGAATTGAGCAAATATATTAGAGAGGCGGAAAGAGAATGGAGTCAAGAACAAAGGGAAGAAAGAATCCGGATGGCGGAAATAGAATCCGAGAAACAGATTAAACAGGCAGAAGTGGAGAAGGACAAGGAATTGAAACTAGCAGAACAGACGAGACAGCATGAGATAGAATTAAGAAGACTGGAATTACAACACCCGGATGCTTCAAGATTCAGTAGATCTAGTTCTCCAACCCACACTAGTGACATTTCTGCCGGACCACACATCTCCAATGGATCAATGAGTTTTCCACTGCTCCTCTTCGACCCAAAGGAAGATCAGATGGATAATTATCTTGACAAATTTGTTTTAATGTGTGAAGCCTACAATCTTCCCAGCGAAAATTACAATCTTAAGCTCTCCCAAGGGTTAAGAGGAGCGGCTTACGACGTGTTTGCTAAACTTCCTCCAGGTCTCGAGAGGGATTTTCTTACTCTAAAATCCGCTTTGCTTAAAAGATTTTAATTGACATCAGGGGCTTACAGGCTGAAGTTCCGTTCGGCCAAGCGATCACAAGGAGAATCGTTCGCTCAGTTTGCCTCGCGATTACACACTTACTTTTCTAAGTGGGTCGAACTGAGCGATTTCGATGCTACTTATGATGGACTTGAGGAAATCGTTCTTACAGAACAGCTTAAAGATACACTACAAAAACCACTACAAACTTTTATTGCTGAAAATGGTGGGAATAGGCTTCAGGAAATTATCTCTTTAGCTGAAAGTTACTTAACTGCCCATGGTGAAGGAGGTACCACTAAAACCACTCATACTAATGCTCAACAAAATCTTCCAGAACAAAATCAGAGTTATCAACAAAATAACTCCTTAGGTAATAACACTAAGGGGCACCCTGGCGGTCAACGCCAAAACCTGGGATTTCAGAAACCTATATCTCAAAACACACCAGCATAGAATAGGGGATGGGGGAAGTCTTATTGTAAAAACTGCAAAACTAATGATCATCACACTAGTTCTTGCAGGAATAAACCCGCTACCCAGTATGTTGCGTGTATGACGACGGGGGCAAGTACCCGACAGAACCTAGATTCTGGAACTAACGGTAAACCACCCACAGTCGAGACTATTCTGGTAAATGGCAGCCAAGTGCAATGTTTCTATGACACGGGATTGACCTGTGAGGCAATCATAAGTAGACACTTAGTGAAACCATCCCAGTTGACTAAGCAAAGAGTTGCAGTAAAGGGTGCTACTAGGGGCTCCCAAACCATTTATGCTCAGATTGCTAAGGTGCATGTGACATCTAAGTATGTCACTGGAACTATTCCAGCTGCTGTGATTGAAGATCCCGTATATCCATTTATCCTCGGATGTAAACATGTATATTTAGGGGAACCCTCATCACCTATAATAACGGCAGCAATGCAGACCCATAATTAGGGAACCGTTTTGAGTGACCCAGAAATATCTATCAACCCACTACCTGGGGAGATTAGGGCTGCCCAAGCAGCATGTCCAACATTACAATCTTACTTTGGCAACCTGCCAAAATCTAGAAATCCACACAGAGTTGGTGATTTCTATGTTAAAGATAAGTTGCTATTCCATAGGGCAAGAACTATAGGGAACGTCCATGAACAGCTGGTCATACCCAAAGAGTATCGTGCACCTATATTAGAAATGGGACATTCACTCTCGGACAGTGGGCATATGGGGATAAAAGCTACAATCCGAAGGCTTGCTTTCTCCTATTTCTGGCCGGGGATGACCAGGGATATTAAACAATATGTCAGGTCATATAAGGTGTGTCACCAATTCCCACCCAAACATAGGGAAACTCAACTTACTTTAAGAGACAGAGTATTTGTATTATTACCCAAGAGGTATAATAGATTAGAACTTGGTTGGCAGGGTCATTTTTCTATACTAGAGAAGGTGTCCCAGAATAAGTATAAAATTTATTTTAGGGGTAAACCCACAGTGTTTCATATCCACTTGCTAAAGAAGCAGGTTGGAGTAGAAGAGTCACCGGTGCATCTGATGGCATTCTCGGTGGTAACAGAGGTCAAAGGTGGAGATGACTCGTTAGTGGAGTATCTCCTAAAACCTCAGGAGACCAGGAATGATGTCTTCCTCAACCCTGACGCGGAGACGTCTGAGTCAGAGAAGAGTAGACGAATTCCAGTGTCTCATGCACCAATGCGTACAGATAAGCCTGGTAAGACTAATAGTGTCCAGGTCGATATGAATGTTAACACTAAGGACTCAGCTTCACAAAAGCATTATCCTGTTGGTACGCGAACCGAGAACCCTTATGCTTCTAGAATAGATTATATTCCTAGAAAGAATAATTTAGGGGCGGATGGCTTTAGAAGACAGCATCCACAGTATAGATCTCTCTGGAACCAACACCAACGGAGAAGGGCTCTTAGAAGAAGTCTTAAGAATGAAGAAACATGGTTGAGTAGACAAGGTTCTACTGAAGAGGGTGAGACTAGTCCAGATGACCCAAAAATGTTAGAGTGAGTGCTAACAAAACTAAAGGGGAATCCTGCTGGGAGAAAAGTTTTTTTTCTCAAACTTTTCTTTCAACGGGGAGCATCTGTGACGTAATAGACAGTCTCCCACTTTATTTTTGCTTAAATTACATTGCAGATCATATTTTTCATTATAAATATATCTAGAAAAACGATCTTTTCCCTATTTTCCCATGTTTGTAGATATCTATAAATATGCCTGTATTATTGGCGAGAATCTAATCTCCTGTACACCTAGTTAATATTCTAGGGTTTCTAACCTACATATTATACAGTATATTAAAGAACTATTAGTTGTGGACGCCTTCTGCCCCAGCGGAAGTTTGGCTGAATAACATATTCAGTTTTAGCCTGCGACCTGGGTGGCAACACGAGAATCTGCCTGGCCAGTTGTCGTCGGCCGGCAGAGCGTCCATTTTGGTCAACTGACCCGAAGCGGCGAGGACACAGGCGCCGATACTAGCTGTAAAAAGACATATTGCGACAAAATAATCCAGGCTCTAGTTAACCTATATTTGGGAAAAGCAAATTGCGAGCCAAATTGATACCCAAAAGTAATATTTACACTGCTAGTGGCACTGTTCCCCCGTGGAGAGGTTTAATCACCACAATATGGAAGGTACATTGATTTAATTAATTAGTACGAATTTACATGTATATATTTACCGGCATTTGTAGTGTAGATTCAGGGTGAACTACGCGATAACTAATGTTAGAGAACAGGGATCGTAAACTACAGCCGGAATAAATATATAATTAATGGAGACGCTGATTATACTAAGACCAAAATAGAGGAATGAAGGGAACGGCGACACAAAATGGCGAAATCTAACAGGCGGGAACTGGACTATCGAAGAATGGTCAGACAATGAAGATTGATGTTTAACTAGGGATTAATATAATATATACTAGAATAATATATCGCCAGTGAAGAATATAATTATAGAATGAGAGGGGTAATTCGGATGAATAAACGGTGATAGAAAATACTGATAGTTAATTGTGAAATAATAATTCTTTCACATAGTCTACTGGAGACCACGCTTGTCAGAGGTCATCTCATGACAGCGTGGGACAGGCCTTTCATTCACATCAGTATCCTTGCTTCAACGCAGTCCTTCACTGCCTACCCTCTACACCTATGTTAATACTTCAACCTCCTGTAGAATTTAATTTGTGTGTTTCGGGAGTGAATCAGAATTATAATTTACAATACTGCTTCATGTGCTGAGATAGAAGCTGAGTGATTCATAATATATGTTCGTAATTCGTCAAGTCAATGTAATTTGTGTGCTTCATAATCTATGGTGTTCCTTCGTCGATTGAATGTACTCTGTATGATTCGTAATCTGTGGTGTACTTCGAATGAAGGGAATCTTGTCATTCATAATCTATGTTCATACCTCGTCATGTGAATGTATCTGTGGGATTCAAACTCATTGTGTACACTTCATTGTGTTAAATGTAATTGGTGTGATTTATAATATATGTGAATGCATCACAGTAAGAATGTTGTAGAGTGTGATCAGACTCAGAAATATACATTGATGTGTCCGTGTCTGTAAACTGGAATACATGGACATCTGAATCTGATGAGATTGATAATATGTGGCTAAGGAAAATAGTAGTTGTCCACGTTAGCCATTTGTCATTGTGTTGTCATAGCGCTAGTGATGTGTCTGTGACAGAGGTGATAGTCTTGTGATGCTAGTCGTGTCTGAATATGAGACTGAGAGCGAGGTGTGCAATGAGAGTATCCTGGACGTAGGACAAGCATTCACCGGTTCTGTTTTTCTGATTAACTTCCAGAAGTTCTGCACCTTCTTTGGTGGTACCATGAGCCAGCAACTTGCAGCAACGCATACTTACCGGTCGTGAGCACCATGTCTATTGCCGGAGAGTGAATCTGCAACCTGAACTGGAACTTCACCCGAGTTGACAAGCCGGACCCAAGTCTTGAGCTGAGTGGCCGACCTCCTCGGCTGACACCTTTTGCCTGCCAACGTAGTCTAGGATTTGATTGCCTACACACTAGGGCAACAGACTTTTACATGCCACAGTTTTCAATAAATTAATAGTTATATGTGATACCAGAAACATACTTAGTCTGTTGCTGTTATACTCTAATTTAATATTAGGATACTGAGAGAGAAGGAATGCAAGTTGTAACTTTATATTTGTACTCTTCCTCCATGTTGTGAGAATGGATCAGTTAAAGGGGGCTCTTTAATTTTTGCAGGCATTCGTCGCCAGATTCCTTAAGCCTACTGTCTAGAATTATTCCTAGTACGGTTGTTCGCTTTACCTTTCTGTGCCTGAACACTGTCTGAAGACCTTGTCATTCCTGGGACAGTTCCGAATCGTACTTCCTAGTTCGAGCCATTTCGGCCTCTTCTTCGACAGTGATTAGTCTTTCGGAATCCTGAAAGTCTATTGGTTGCTATTTCTGATCCTTGTCTATCAAAATAGTCAACATTACGCGACAGGAGTTACATTATGACTGAGTTACATCTATGACAGAGTTACATTGATGACGGAGTTACATTATGACAGAGTTACATTGATGGTAGATTACACTTATGACGACGTTACAGTGATGATAGTGTTACTTTGGTGACCGAGTTATATTAATGGCAGAGTATATTGATGGCAGAGTTATATTGATGGCAGAGTTATATTGGCGGCAGACTTACTTTGATGACAAAGTTACGTTATGACTGGGTTACACTGATGACAGAGTTACATTGACGGCAGAGTGATATTGATGGCAGAGTTACATTTATGATAGAGTTAAACTGATGACAGAGCTGCATTGATGATCAAGTTACAATCATGACAGAGTTACATTGATGACAGAGTTACAATGAATGCAGAGTTAAATTGATGACAGAGTTACATTGATGCCCGAGTTATATTTATGGATGATCTTCATTGATGGCTGAGTTACATTGACAACAGAGTTACATTGATGGATGAGTTATATTGATGGTTGAGTTGCATTCATCGCTGAGTTATATTGATGGCAGAGTTCCATTGATGGCAGAGTTAAGCTGATGTCAGAGTTTCATTGATAGCAGAGTTGCATTGATGGCAGAGTTATTAATCACAGAGTAATATTGATTGCAATGTGAAATTTCAACGTGCCTTTAAACTCACCTCCATTGTTTCTTTGTCTGTAGTGCAAGGATGATACCTCAATAGATAACTACCTCCATTGTTTTTACTGCGACTGACAATTACTTGGGTGTGCTTGTGATTACTACAACAACTTTTCTTGTTTCATGCATCTCTTGTAAACATACCGATGCTCCCACTTTTATTTGTGACCTATCAATTCATACAAAATGTTACAAAGCTCCACGCTCATGGATCAACTGGTACACCTCAGCAGGATATGGCAAGATGGCGGAGATTGCGCAGATTTATTTGATAAGTCTCAACAGATGTTAGCTGTTTACAGCGTTTTTCAGCCATACTTTAGAATATGCTTTTACGCTGATACTGTCATGTGTATATGTTGATATATCACGGGTTACGTTGATAATATCATGGGTTACGTTGATAATATCATGGGTTACGTTGATAATATCATGGGTTACGTTGATAATATCATGGGTTACGTTAGGAAATATCATGGGTTACGCTGATAATGTCATTGGTTACATTGGGAAATGTCGTGGGTTACTGTGACGGGATGAGTCTAGATCACTATGCAAACACCACCACTACTGCGTTAGTGGAACTACTATTTACATTCTGGATTCAGTAGGCAGCTAAATTACTAATAATGACGTCGTATTGGCGACGCAGACATTGGCTGCACTAAAACTACACACTGTACTATTGGGGACAGCACATTTCCACGTCATCATCAAATGATGTCACAAGGGAAATCCCCTGTCTTCAACCCTTATTAATATCAAGTCTAATGACTGGGGATATAGGTCCGTCACTCCCTAGCAACGGAAATACGGCGATATGCTATTAGTACTGCGGCACCGGAAATTGTGACTAACAACTTCCGTCCGGTTCACAACGACCATAGCGGCTGTGCCAAGCAGACCTTACCTGAAGTGGGCTGCCAAATCCAACTCCATCTTTGGTAGATTATACCAAAACCTATCTTAATTGCTGCAATAAGACTGGGGGTGAGTGTAGTAACATAATAATTATGATTATAGTAAGAAGTGTGTACACATTTATATTCTGATATTGGGAAAACCCAAAACTTTCCCGACCATGTATATTTATGAAACGTGGTATTTGAAAGGGGAGACATTGAGAGAAAGCATGTGAGGCCTAGATATATTTATAGATAAAAATATATAGATATAATGTATAAACCTTACTGATTATTTTCATATGCATTTTGTGAATGTATTTACGTGTATATTTTGTTGAAAATATGATAACATGATTTTGCCATGTGGGCAGAAGTAGAAGAGACATGTGGAACATGATTCTCACATGCCAGCAATATTACTAGGCGATTTATATTCAAACATAAATTTGCTTACCCCTGATTCACCGCCATGCCGAACTACATGACACTGACGGTCATAAGTTCAAAGCAAATACCATGTGGTGAGGAATCAGAATTTGGGGAGTAAATAACTCAACAAGGGATAACTGAGACATCCTAAAGCCCAATGCCTGGAATATCTCAGCCCCCTTGCTTGCCTGCTGGCCTTCTTCTTATCTTTCAGCTCGTATGTTCTGTGGGGTTTACCTCACGACTTCGTGGCGACACTTGATTGCTTTATGCCTACTGATTGATGTGGGATTAGGTTGAATTATGGCTGGCCTTTCCTTAGCTATCTAGGGAAACATACTGTCTGCCCAGGACTTCCTCACCATGGTGTTAAGGAATACACCCGTAAGTATTGCATATGAGTCACTTCAAGTTTTACAACCATGTACATTTTTTAATGCCTTTTTCAAACAATGATTTGTCTACATGTTCTACTCCAATGGACCATGTGGTCTTAGAATGTGTCCACTTCTGGACCCTTTTTCACCTTGTATCATCATGTCATACAAGGTATAGCCAAGCTGATAAGAACTATTGGCCTTTGCTTTTGATACAGAATAGCAGAGAGGAATTGTTTTATTCCTGTTCTGCATCTGACACATACACAACAGACACACAACACCAACACTCAGACACATTGTTATTGTCAAGACACTAAGGAGTCTGCAACTGTTTGTTTGATTTAAGGAGCCTCGCTGCTGATACTGCTGACACCTAACTGGTCCGGTTACCGAAACTTTGAGCCACCAACTAGTGGAGACGGAACCTGGAATCCGGAGGAGCATCGTACACCTGTCGAATGCCAGGGTCGACTCCAAGACATAATCCAAACGAAAGCCAGCACTATTCCTAAACGAGATCAGATTATCTCAGGTGACTCTGTGTCTAATTGTGTTCTGAGTGTGTCACTGTCTGGATGGTGTGAATGATGATATGCGATCTAGCTAAGCATCAGAAAACTGTTTTATTTTTGTACCTGTAACATAATTGTAACTGTCATAGTTCACCACTTGAACGACAATTTTCATTATCTCTTTTACTATTAAAGAGTATTATTGTTTTATACTTGTACCCACGTACTCCCTTCGTGATCATTTGAACGCAAGGCGTGCGCGTGAGTGCGTGAAAGTATTTAAAACAGGGGGCTTCATCAAATGACGAAGGATCACCGACAGATAAACTAGACATTCGTGTTAGGTCTTCCTACATACACGAGTGTTCTTCACCTTCTGCCTTTGTCTACCAAGTGAATCCCAGTCTCTCCTATCGGGACCATCCCTTTAGACATTCTGATAACGAGCCATACTTTCTAGAGACTGTCGGCAAACTCTTGGATAGGGATTTCTGTCTATTTCAATAGAAATACCCTAACGGTCGGTGACAACTGTGGTCTCGGTCCGGGATCTACCCACCTAATTAGAAATATTTCTAATAAATTGTGTTACTTGGTACAAAAATTTTTTTTTCACATCTCAGTAAAGGTTAGAGTAGTTTAGGAAACTCTGTAATTAGTTGTTTCCATTCGATTGAGAGAGTGAAAGTGTGTTTTGTATCATTGTTTGTACTAACCATTTTTGTGTATGTACTAATAAGATTTGTAAATTATTGCAATTGTATTAGTATAACTTGAATTGGGAAGTAGTATAATATTGATATAGAAATTGTAGTCCACTGATCACTCACCCTCTCAGTCAAAACTCAGTCATGAGTTCATCAGCAGATTTGCACGCAGCAGCGGTAGCTATGGGGTTATCGGAGCCCGAAGCAGCCAAATATGTCCATGATATGGAGAGGGAGTTAAGGAAAGAAGACAGGGAAGATAAAATACGTAGGCATGAACTCGAGCTTAAGAAACTGGAAGCAGCGACAGAACTGAAGAAAATCGAGGCTGAGAAAGAACTTAGGCAGTTACAGGAAAATGAAAAAATCCGACAGCATGAGTTTAGGATGAAAGAGCTAGAAAACCAAGCTCTATCAGCAACCTGTTCTAACGCCAGCTCTCCGGCACCCAGCATTGAAACCCAGCTACATTCGACTTCTCATGTGGGTCCTATGAGTTTTCCTTTGATGCCGTTCGAGGAAAATCAGGAACAATTGGATAGTTACCTTCAGAAATTCGAGAAATTAGCTGAGTCATTTGGGTTGGCTAGGGAACACTGGAACTTGAAGCTTTCTCAGGCACTGAGGGGACAAGCGTATGTAGTCTTTCAGGGACTACCTCCAGGCCATGAACATTCTTATGAAAGTTTGAAATCAGCTTTATTGAAGAGATATGAGTTAACCTCAGCTGCTTATCAGCGGAAATTCCGAACCGCAAGACGTCTGAGGGGTGAGTCATTCTCACAATTGTCCGCACGTCTGCAGAGTTATCTCTGTAAATGGGAGACAGTGGGAGAGTATGAACACTCCTATGCGGGCTTGCGGGAGATGGTTTTATGTGAGCAGCTGAGGAACTGTATGTTGAAGCCGATGGAAACTTTCATCGTTGAACAAGGGGCACAAACACTGGAGGAAATGATAGTCTTGGCTGAAAGATATCTGACTGCCCATGGGGACTCAGTCCCAACGCAACCTCCCCAACCTCAACAGAACCCACCTCCAACCAATCAGGGACAAACCCCTAGCAATATACCGGCAAACCAGAGGCAACACCAGCAGCAGCATAATAAAAAACAAACCACATCTGGGGCTAGAAAACCATACTGCACGAATTGTCATAATAATTCCCACAGTACGGCAGACTGCAAGCGCAGAGCAAAACCCCAGATTGCGGCTTGCTTCTCGATAGGGAAGAAAACCACTACACTACCACCGCCTCCCGAAATGAGAGGACATCGAGTGGTAGAGAAAATCAATGTCAATGGACAGTTGGTCGAGTGTCTGCATGATACGGGTTTAACGTATGATGCCATAATAGCATCGCACTTAGTAAAACCGGGTCAGTTGACGCAAAATATGGTTGAAGTTATGGGTGCGACAAGAAGTTCGTCTACCCTAACTTTACCAATAGCCCAAGTGTTAGTTAACTCTAGATTTGTAAAGGGAACTATATCGGCAGCAGTGATGACTGATCCTATCTATGACATGATACTGGGAAGTAAATATGTTTATTTAGGGGAACCATCCACTCCCATGATAGTAGGGAGTGCACTGACCCATGTCCCAACTCTAACACCTGGCTGTAACCAACTTCCTAGTGCTAGGAAGACTCTCCAGAGAGGGAAATTTTTTTCCTCAAAACGTTCACTAGCGGTAGGGGACAAAGTGTTACTCTTAAGATCTAGTGGGACTAATAAGGAGACTGAGAGGAAAGGACCATTCCCCATAATGGAGAAAGTGTCCAACACCAAATATAAAATCTTCATGAAAGGTAAGATGAAAATCTACCACATTAAATTGCTCCGCAAATATTATGACAGAGCAAAAGAACGACCAGTACATCTGGTAGCTCTAAATGTTGTTCAGAAAGTAGGGAGGAGGGAAGAACCCCTTAGCTTTCCATACCCACCTCTGACTGGATCCTCACTAAACTTATCTGGAGAAACGCCAGGTCATACCAAAGTACCAAGCCAGCCCCGGAGTCGAAAGAAGTCTAATAGATCCTTCTCTAGAGGGGAACAATTGGTTCAGATATAATCTGGTGAGAATGCATAGTCGATCTAGGCTCATCCACCCTAAAAGTTCGCTGAGCCGTACTTTTCTCTAGGGACGGCATATGTGACGGGATGAGTCTAGATCCCTATGCAAACACCACCACTACTGCGTTAGTGGAACTACTATTTACATTCTGGATTCAGTAGGCAGCTAAATTACTAATAATGACGTCATATTGGCGACGCAGACATTGGCTGCACTAAAACTACACACTGTACTATTGGGGACAGCACATTTCCACGTCATCATCAAATGATGTCACAAGGGAAATCCCCTGTCTTCAACCCTTATTAATATCAAGTCTAATGACTGGGGATATAGGTCCGTCACTCCCTAGCAACGGGAATACGGCGATATGCTATTAGTACTGCGGCACCGGAAATTGTGACTAACAACTTCCGTCCGGTTCACAACGACCATAGCGGCTGTGCCAAGCAGACCTTACCTGAAGTGGGCTGCCAAATCCAACTCCATCTTTGGTAGATTATACCAAAACCTATCTTAATTGCTGCAATAAGACTGGGGGTGAGTGTAGTAACATAATAATTATGATTATAGTAAGAAGTGTGTACACATTTATATTCTGATATTGGGAAAACCCAAAACTTTCCCGACCATGTATATTTATGAAACGTGGTATTTGAAAGGGGAGACATTGAGAGAAAGCATGTGAGGCCTAGATATATTTATAGATAAAAATATATAGATATAATGTTCAAACCTTACTGATTATTTTCATATGCATTTTGTGAATGTATTTACGTGTATATTTTGTTGAAAATATGATAACATGATTTTGCCATGTGGGCAGAAGTAGAAGAGACATGTGGAACATGATTCTCACATGCCAGCAATATTACTAGGCGATTTATATTCAAACATAAATTTGCTTACCCCTGATTCACCGCCATGCCGAACTACATGACACTGACGGTCATAAGTTCAAAGCAAATACCATGTGGTGAGGAATCAGAATTTGGGGAGTAAATAACTCAACAAGGGATAACTGAGACATCCTAAAGCCCAATGCCTGGAATATCTCAGCCCCCTTGCTTGCCTGCTGGCCTTCTTCTTATCTTTCAGCTCGTATATTCTGTGGGGTAGACCTCACGACTTCGTGGCGACACTTGATTGCTTTATGCCTACTGATTGATGTGGGATTAGGTTGAATTATTGCTGGCCTTTCCTTAGCTATCTAGGGAAACATCCTGTCTGCCCAGGACTTCCTCACCATGGTGTTAAGGAATACACCCGTAATTATTGCATATGAGTCACTTCAAGTTTTACAACCATGTACATTTTTTAATGCCTTTTTCAAACAAAGATTTGTCTACATGTTCTACTCCAATGGACCATGTGGTCTTAGAATGTGTCCACTTCTGGACCCTTTTTCACCTTGTATCATCATGTCATACAAGGTATAGCCAAGCTGATAGAACTATTGGCCTTTGCTTTTGATACAGAATAGCAGAGAGGAATTGTTTTATTCCTGTTCTGCATCTGACACATACACAACAGACACACAACACCAACACTCAGACACATTGTTATTGTCAAGACACTAAGGAGTCTGCAACTGTTTGTTTGATTTAAGGAGCCTCGCTGCTGATACTGCTGACACCTAACTGGTCCGGTTACCGAAACTTTGAGCCACCAACTTGTGGAGACGGAACCTGGAATCCGGAGGAGCATCGTACACCTGTCGAATGCCAGGGTCGACTCCAAGACATAATCCAAACGAAAGCCAGCACTATTCCTAAACGAGATCAGATTATCTCAGGTGACTCTGTGTCTACATGTGTTCTGAGTGTGTCACTATCTGGATGGTGTGAATGATGATATGCGATCTAGCTAAGCATCAGAAAACTGTTTTATTTTTGTACCTGTAACATAATTGTAACTGTCATAGTTCACCACTTGAACGACAATTTTCATTATCTCTTTTACTATTAAAGAGTATTATTGTTTTATACTTGTACCCACGTACTCCCTTCGTGATCATTTGAACGCAAGGCGTGCGCGTGAGTGCGTGAAAGTATTTAAAACAGGGGGCTTCATCAAATGACGAAGGATCACCGACAGATAAACTGGACATTCGTGTTAGGTCTTCCTACATACACGAGTGTTCTTCACCTTCTGCCTTTGTCTACCAAGTGAATCCCAGTCTCTTCTATCGGGACCATCCCTTTAGACATTCTGATAACGAGCCATACTTTCTAGAGACTGTCGGCAAACTCTTGGATAGGGATTTCTTACGCTAATACTGTCATGTGTATATGTTGATATATCACGGGTTACGTTGATAATATCATGGGTTACGTTGATAATATCATGGGTTACGTTGATAATATCATGGGTTACGTTGATAATATCATGGGTTACGTTAGGAAATATCATGGGTTACGCTGATAATGTCATTGGTTACATTGGGAAATGTCGTGGGTTACTCTGATAATGTCATTGGTTACATTGGGAAATGTCGTGGGTTACGCTGATAATGTCATTGGTTACATTGGGAAATGTCGTGGGTTATGCTGATAATGTCATTGGTTACATTGGGAAATGTCGTGGGTTACGCTGATAATGTCATTGGTTACATTGGGAAATGTCGTGGGTTACTCTGATAATGTCCTGAGGTACGCTGATAATGTCATGGGATACGTTCATAATGTGATGAGCACAGTTGAGACAAGGTTCCACGCTTACACTCGTCGTCCACTGAAGTGAGGGAAAGTCTGGCCACTTGATACCGCGTGCTTTCATGAGTACAAAATGTAATGGAGATAATATATTATAGACCCAAAGCATGACACTGCTTCGGGACACACACACACACAAACACACGCACGCACGCACGCAAGCACGCACGAACACACACACACACACACACACACACATATATATATATATATATATATATATATATATATATATATATATATATATATATATAACGTGCGTGATAAACGCCAAGGTAGGGCGGATGTAGGGGTTAAGAATTTGAAAATAACAATATAAGGTTACAGGGGTGAGATGAGAGGAAGGTGGATGTTGGGCCAGAGAGGTTGATTAAGAAGTTCCAAGACAATGGCGGAGCCCCAGAACAGTGGATTGTTATAGCATGTATATGTCAGTTTGAGTCGTCCGTGGACAGAGAGAAAGGCGCTAGAGAGGAGGTAAAATAAAGAGAAAACCCGAAAGGTATGTTCATGAGAAGTCGTTATTGGGTTCAAAGGTGAAACAGATTTTTATGGGTGGTCCTGAAGAGGCCCAAATAAAAAGAGAGGAAAGTAATGGGGCTGGGATTCAGAGAGAATTGGACTTTCCGGGAAGTAAGGGAAATTTCACCCAGAGGCATTCAATGTGGGCAAGTTAGAGAAAAACGTGGCTCCAACGATAGACTCCGTGGAGTTGAGTTCGGACACTGGAAAGAGTCCAGCGCGGCAAGTTATGTTATAGAGGCCGGTGGAAAGCAGTGTTGCACTCTAAAGGAGTGAACATGATATATGTGTAGATCTGTTCCGAAATAGTGCTGCGCATTGTGTTCATTCATAGTTAATAAATCTCATGTGTGTGAAAACCGGTGTTCTCAAGTAACTAATAGCTGTTGATCAAAGTAATCATCTGTGTTGTAATACCTGTGGCTGATCCATCCTGCACTACACAGTGATCTCTGCAAAATATAGGGACCTTAGACAACAGCCAATATATATATATATATATATATATATATATATATATATATATATATATAAACTGGTATACAGAGAGAGTCGTCACATACTCTGAACATACACGAAACAAAAACTACAAAACTTCATTAATTTTTTTCTCTCTCTCATAAAATCGTTGTTTAATATTTTAGTCCAATCAATTAAACAATAATTTACATAATAAATACATGCCCCGTATGTGATAAAGAATTTAAACATACCATTTCTGTTCAAAATTGTACCATAGCTGTATATGGTGCCATACGTGAATGGATAAAGTATAATTTTGACTTGTGTTTCATGCCATTTGTACAAATATAGACTACGGTTACATGTGTCTGTTCAGAAACATAATATTTATTAACAAGAAGAGGATCATGTGAAGGCAAATACTTCCCCCGCTGGGTGGGGGAGGGGAAGAATGAGACATTCTTCACATTGTACACTTTAACATATACCAAAAGTGACAGATAGAGACAGCCGTCACAGACATTGTGTATTTTATCATATGCCACAAATAACAGACGAGTGACAGCTTCCACAAACATTATATATTTTAACACGTGCCACAACTAGCAAACATAGACAGCCATCACAGACATTGTAAATTTTAATATATGCCACAACTAGCAGACCAGCAATAGTCGTCACATACATTGTATATTTTAATACATGCCACAACTAAAAGACACAGACAGCGGTCTTAGACAATGTATATTTTAACATGTGCCACAGTTAGCAGACACAGGCAGCCATCACAGACATTGTGTATGTTAATATGTGCCACAACTAGCAGACAGAGACAGCCGTCACAGACATTGTATATGTTAACATGTGTCACAAC
Organism: Cepaea hortensis; assembly: GCA_963921405.1. NCBI lineage: Eukaryota > Metazoa > Mollusca > Gastropoda > Stylommatophora > Helicidae > Cepaea > Cepaea hortensis. The sequence goes on along the minus strand of OY992893.1, from coordinate 52,341,067 downwards.
TAGCAGACACAGGCAGTCGTCACAGACATTGTATATGTTAATATGTGCCACAACTAGCAGACAGAGACAGCCGTCACAGACATTGCACATACACAAAACAACAACTCAAAAGCTTGAATAATCTCGTATGTACAGCTCATAAATGCATTACCGTGTCAAAATGATGAAAAATAGCAATTAGAAATAAAAGGACTTGCTGAAAGTGGCTCACCGCTAACAGTTCATTTAAAGACTGTGCCCAACTAAGATCAACTTTGAGCGGGCGCGGTCAGTTTGAGCACAGACCCGGACACTCGCGATGTCTTCTCAGAGGCCCCACTGGTGGCATATAGGCGGGATCGTAACCTGAGGGACGTGCTGGTCCATAGCAGTCTACCCCAACCTCACAAGTCTCTTCCTGGCACGGTGGCTTGTCTTCGATCTCGTTGTAAGACCTGTCCACATGTACTTCAAACCCATAGTCTGCCTTTCCCTAAGACTACTTTCCACATCCATGGGGGCTTCTCAAGCACGAATCGCAACTTTATCTATGCGATCATCTGCACACGTTGTGACATGAGATATATTAGGGAGACGGGTCTTCGTCTGGCAGACATATTTAGGCAACACCTCACTGATATCAACAGTGGTGCCCAGAAACCGGTACCCCTACACATCAACACTTTAGACCACTGTGGCGTTGCCGACATACAGGTCACGGCGATCACATCGTGCACATCTCACTAACGCGATCGCAAGAAATTGGAAAACCGTCTCATCTTCCAGTTTGGTTCATTCTCCCCTCACGGCCTCATTGTCCCACACAGTTTTATTTAAGTCCCTAACGCCCCCTACCCCCTCCCATCCCTGCAGTTGTATAGTCCACTAATAAGTTAGTTGCATGTCCTTCACAGGACGTCGTAGTTAATGCCAGCATTATCTTTGCCTTCTTTGACTTCCTGGGTAGTTTGCGTTCATTTGCTTCTCATTGCTCTCTGAACAACCGGCACTTATTCTATTGTATGAGGGCCAACGCAGGGCGGTCTGCATCCAAATCGCTCGCAGCAGTGTTTCGAGCTTGGCGTGCAGAATTGCGAACTGCATCCGTGACATCGCCACAGAGTCGGCTACGGTTCTCTACCTATCCATATTTTTCCTTTTCGCTCTCATGGGCACCCTCAGCGTGTGTTCCCTCACCGGTTGTCTTAGCCAATCACTGAGCTTTTGGCGTTATTGACCTTTAGCCAGTTGACCCTGTTAACCACACATCCGGTTTATTCCATCCACGGATAGCCGCTCAAGCAAGGATACAAGTAAGTAACCTTAATACCTTCATGTAGTGTCTTTCGTGTATTTGTTTATCTGTTTTTGTTTGTTTGTTCTGTGCTGACGAAGGCTTTGGCCGCAACGTCCATTTTATTTCTTGTAGTCGTTTTCTAGTAAAGCTCACAATCTACTTCTCGTTTTTCGGTGATTCATTCATAGCAAATTGATAGCGAACTGCGATGATAGTGCCACGGGCACAGTCGGCCATAGGTTTGAGGCCTGGCCTCGTCGCCTGTGAAAGCAAGATAAAGACTGGCCATCCATACCTCCGTGCACCCAGGCCTACCGACTATGATAACGCTATCACATGACAGACCCCTAGCAGGAAACTTCTTCAGGACTTAGAGAAAATACCATTTTGAGGTTGATTCTCTCTTTTTACAATTAGTATTAGGCGTATTACAAAAGTAAAAGCGATTGTGGCAGCATTGGCAATAATATACTGGCCCTGGGTCACTGGTAATGTAAGCACTTCACCATATGCTTTCAAGACGGAGATTTACAAGAAAACCTAATTGGACCCTCAAACTGATCATGTCAAAAAATGGATATAAATGACATTATGAATAGTAAAGGCGGACGGAGTGATTCTGGCCACGTGACCCAAGTGTTGATTTGTCTATCCTATATAGGACGCTCTACCTGTCATATATGGATCGCAGGACCAATTTATGTTGTTTACATATAATAGATGTATGCCTTGTGCCTCACAATAACATACTACTTCTGACAATCTATGCCGTGTGACCACAGCCATCTGTCTTTGGTGCTGCCAATCATTTCTGATACTGATGTTCCTCTATGCCAGTGGTTCTCAACCTTTTTTGGCCCGTGGCCCCTTTCACCATATTTTCATAACGAAATTCTCTTCCCCCCCCCCCCCCCCCTCTTTTTCGTATTTCCTACCTAAAAATTTGACCCGTGCTTCCCTTCACCATATTTTCAGAACGTCATTTCCCCCTTTCGTATTTCCTACCTAAAAATCCCGCCCCTACACAGTATACGTGATAATGGAAGCTAAATGTAATATCACATACTAAAACAAGTCTAGACGTCCACATAAAACATGATTTGTGGGTCTACTTACTTTATAAATTGAATTTTAGAAGGGTGAGATGTACAGAACCGTACAGTATGAAGGGAAAAACAATATCAAGTAATCGGTTCTTGTATTAACGCGATCTTGAAATAATCTTAATCCCCCCACCCCTTTCAGGAAACCATAAATTCCCCTCCCCCCGGTTGAGAACCACTGCTCTACACCATGATGTCAAACTACCCAGCAACTTCTCTCTTGGTCTCCTCCTCCTGCCTCTCCCCCTCCAACTTGCCCGTTGTTACGACATACTCCATCGTCACCATTCACACAACATGCCTTAGATTGCGGACTATCTTTTCGTAACTTCTTTCAAGATATCTTCAGTGCTCTTTCTATCCGCTCACCGTGTTCTCATCAATCTTCGATAAAGTAGCATCGCCGCAGCCTCCACATCATTCTTCACGTGCCTGCCAATTAGTAGACTCATTTATTAATATTTTTTTTTTTTTTTTTAGCATATCCTTTACAGGACTTAGCTGTCAACAGCAGCATCTTTCAGCTGTATGTTGATCTCTTGGCAAGATTACGCTCAGTAGTTTGCCATTGCTTTCTGAGCGGCCGGCTCAGTATCCCGCAAGTCACGAGCGGGGGTCGAACCGCCTCAGCTCTCGCTCCGCTACGAGACTCTGCGTGATAAACGGGATTACAGAGAGAAAGTGTTGTAACCCCACAGCCAGAGAGACCGACATTTATTAATATGAATTGTAAAAATACAATATTAAGAATATACATATACAAATATTAACCACTATAATGTGTGTGCCTCATATGGCACTTGTTTAGAGCTCGCCTGCCTCACGCATCATTTGGTCACGATGCATACATAGTGCTTCTGTCATCATCATCATGCGCCTTGTCGATAAGCGTGAGCGGTCATGTTTCGCCATCTCACATGATCATCAGAGTCGTGGATCAGCTCAGTGTTCTTGTCTCGACTATACCATGTGGCCAAGCCACCCAGGTATCTACTTCTCTGTCTTTCCCCTGTTCTCTTCCACTCGATCTTGCCAGTTGTCATCAAGTTCTCCAATGTATTTCTTCTCATAACATGGCCAAACAATTGTGACTATCTACGTCTAATTTCTCAAATCAGCGTACGGTTTTCATTTGTTTGTTGTTGGACTTGGTCATTGGTTTTTCTGTGTCTCCATGGTATTCTTTGCATGTTCCTCGGAAACCACTATTCCAGGGTTTCTGTACGAAGTGCAATAACAGGTATGCCATTGGTCCTGTAGGATCAACACACACAGACATAGCATGCATGTTCGTCGCGACAAACAACTACTTCTGAGGAAAAACAAACGTTAACAAACAGCTACACAAATGAGAAAAGAAAATGTTAAAAGAGATTTGATGTGAGACAAGCAAACCATACGCATAAAAAATTAATGTACAGAATACAGCTAATATTAAGAAATATGCGCGACTATAACACGCATGCGTATAAAAAAATAGACACCACACATATCCATTGAGGATATTTCGCATGCTGTGCCTGTATTGGTTAATTTTGTACAATTAATGTATTCAGTGTTGTTAGTGAATGATACTGTACATTAACGTATGCTGTGTCTGTATTGCTTTATTTTGCACGATTAGAAAGAAAGCAATGGCAAACTACCTTCTGCAAAACTTGCCAAGAAACCTTAACAACCATGAAAGAAAACATAATAAGAAAGAGACCTAGTGGCGAGAACCCCTGACCAGGCAGATCAAATAACACTGGAGAAGTGTGTGACACAGGGGCAGTACTAGTAATCGTGATGACGTAGTTAATCCTGTCTGTGTTACCAAGGAAATCCCCTGTGCCAGACTAAGAAACAGAGTGAGAATAGTAACGTGGAATGTGAGAAGTATGTATAAGGGAAAGCTTACAGAAGTATGTGATGAGATTAAGAGGTTAAATATTAAAATTATAAGAATTAGTGAACATCGCTTGAGAGGCAAGGGACATATTAAAAATGAAAATGGAAGTCTTTTCATAAGGCCAGAGAGGAGTTGCATTTTGTTTAGATAAAACAACTGCAAAAACGTTAATGGGATATAACCCAGTTAGTGATAGAAACCTCACTATCAGACTTAAAAGCGGTCCCCCCCCCCCCCTCCCCAAAAAAACCCCCAAAAAAAAACAACAAAAAAAACAACAACTCTTATACAGATATATACAGCAACTTCAACAGCAGAGGAGGACGAAATTGAAGATTTTTACAGCACACTGCAAGACACATTAAATAAGATTGGTCATAATGATATAACAGTAATAATGGGATATTTTAATGCTATAGTAAGTACAGGAAGAGCTGAAAATGAGAGACACGTTTTAGGAAAATTTGGATTGGGAAATAGAAATGATGCAGGTGACAAATTAATTGAATTTTGCACAGAAAATGAGTTAACGATAGCCAACACACTTTTTGAACAACATCCAAGAAGACTCTTCACATGGAAGTCCCCGGACAGTATTACCAAACATCAGATAGATTATATTTTAATATAAAGAAGATGGAGATCAAGCATAACATCTGCAAAAACCCTACGAAGTGCAGACTGTGATACAGTTCATCAGTTATTAGAAGCAGATCTGAAATTAGAACTCAAAAAGCTTATCCGAGGACCAAGGCCACTTTGTTTTGATTTCACAAAAATACCGGATGCATACAACGTAGAAGTGAGGAATTGGTTTGGGGTTTTGATGTCTGTACACAAGGAAATGACACCTGATGAACTGGCAGTACAAGCTAGAGATATCTTGATAACAGCAGCCAAGGATGTAATTGCGACCAGGATTAAGCAACATAAGCCATGGATTACATCAGACACGTTAGAATTAATAAAACAAAGAAGGGAACTAAAAAGAAAGGAAGTGAATCTGATAACAGCAAGATGAAGTATAAATCTTTAACTCTAGAAATAAGAAAGAACACAAGAAAGGACAAAAATCAATATATACAATATTGTTGTGTTAACGTAGAGCAATATCATAACAATGGAAGAGATTACGAAATGTTCAAAGAAATGAAGTTATTGACAAGAAATGTTCAACCTCAGTTAAATGTTATTTGTGACAAGTTGGGAAATACCTTAACAGAATCTAGACAAATTCTAGAAAGATGGCAGGAATACTGCAGTAGAATGTATTATATGAATGAATGTGAGGATATGAATGATATGCATGAACCAATGACAGCAGAGTCAGAACCTCAACCCTCATTAGATGAAATTGCATGGGCAATAAAGAATTTGAAGAATGGTAAATCATCAGGATATGATGAGATACCAGCTGAACTAATTAAAGCCGGAGGGGAAGAAAGCATACAAATCTATCATGCAGTATGTAAAAAGATATGGATATATGGTATATGGCCAAAAGATTGGAAGAGAACTATTTTCATTCCAATACTAAAAAAGGGCAACCGGAAATTATGCACCAACTATAGAACTGTTGCCCTGATCAGCCATGCAAGTAAAAGTCTACTAACAATCGTAATGGGAAGACTTCGTAAGAAAATGGAAGAAGAGCTTAACGTGGTTCAAGCTGGATTTAGACAAGGAAGAGGAACAAGAGATCACATACTCAACATGCATTTAATAATAGAGAAGTGCAGAGAATTTAATGTAAACCTATTCTCATGTTTTGTGGATTATTCAAAGGTATTTGACTGTGTACGACATCAGAAACTTGGGAAATAATGAGGAATATGGGCTTTCCATCACATGTAGTACACCTCATAAAAATGCTTTGTCTAGACCAACAAGCAGCGGTTAGAATAGATAGCGAGACATCAGACTGGTTTGACATTAAGCAAGGAGTCCGTCAGGGCTGTGTGCTGTCACCCTATTTGTTAAACCTGTACGCCGAAAATCAGTCAGGTCAGGTCTTAGTCAGATATGGCTGAGCTACCGTATAACAGCAGACGGTACTACCTGGTTTCTGTTAGCGCCGAGCGTTGGGCGGCGCTTACCAAACCCGACACCCCACATTGTGCCAACGGCTTCGGGCGGAAGAGCGCAATTGGGAGGGTACAAGCCTTACCCTGGTGCGAGGAAATGCAAGCTAAAGACAAAATTGTCATGGCAGGGCAGACCAGGCCCTAAGCCTTGGTTGGCGACTGGTCTAGGATCGAAGCTCCGACAGGCGGACAGTTAGAGCATTGCTTTGCTGATCCGGCAGCTTCTGCAGCTTGTCTTGTTCCAGATGTAGGGGTGTTACCTTTCCTCTGGAGTGAACTAGGCAGGCCGAGAGAGGGATCATGCTGCATGGGCAACACATGATCTCTATATTTTAGCCCAGGCTTTGTGCTATGGAGAGGCAATAACTCCATCCCTGGTCTTAACTGGTCTCGGAATCAAAGCGAGAGGCAACTGTTACGGGTTATAAGTCCTTGTCAGTTGGCGTAGACATGGGGCGCCACGCGTTGCCTCTGACGGTGGGAGACACCTATAGGTGTCACTGTATTTTATTAAGTGGCAAGACAAAATCACAAATACTGAAGTATTGGAAAGATCAGGTTGTGTGACAGTTTATTCCATGCTCAGTCTTCGTAGACTTAGATGGATAGGACATCTTAGGAGGATGGATGATGGTAGAATACCAAAGGATATCTTTTTTGGTGAATTACAGATGGGTAAGAGATCTCAGGGTCGGCCTCTACTACGATACAAAGATGTGTGTAAGCTGGACATGATTGATACAGGCATTGATAATGCACATTGGGAGCAAGTCACTGCTGAGCGTGTTGCATGGAGGGCAAATATCAGAAATGGAATAAAGTCAAAGGAGAAAATTATTGCAGAAAAGTCACACACCAAGCGTTTGAGACGTAAGATGGTGCATGATGGTGGAAATGACCACGTGTTCAGATGCACCCACTGTGAACGGACATTTACAGCGCAAATTGGCCTTATCAGTCACACTCGCTACCGCCATAGTTAAAAGTTATTATGCCTTTTTAAAGCACAAACTATCGTCTGTCAAGACGGCAAGGTGCCAATGGAACGCCGAAAATATAATGAGAAATGTCAGAGATGACATAACCAGGGTACAATATGATACCCTAAATATCGGTGGTCATGAAATACCAGAGCCGTCTCCCTGGTCGAGGGGTTAGCAGCTTTCAATGTAACCCCGAATACTCTCGTAGTTGACATGAGCGCACGAGAATTGGAAGCGGTTCGAGTCGCGCCAGTGACTTATGAGAATATGCAGCCGGTCGCTCAGAAAGTCGTGGCGTGCTGATGAGCGTAATCTAGCCTAGGAATCAACCTCCAGCTGAAATATGCTGATGTTGACCACAACATCCTGAAACAGGATGGAAACGCGGGAAAAAAATGAAATACCAGAGATTCGATATGCTTATGATATACAGTATTGCTATCTACATCACAGAATGGTATAGAAATCAGGGCCAGGTTTTATACTGGCCAAGACCTACTAACACGTCCTAGTCGTGCGTCCTGCACAACAAGTCCCGTCGGGATCCTGGCTAACGTAGTAGGATCGCTGATTCTTCTGAAGTCGGAGAATATCTGCCTGCACGGCGAGGAACCACCAGTCTGCACACAAATAAGCAAGACATGGGAGAATGGATACTCACGCAAACCTCAGTCCGGTATGACATCACACTAATGTTGGACAACAGGATGTCTTCATCCGACATACAGGACTTCACGCTGGAGTTCACAGCCAGCGAACGCAAGCAAGCAAGCACAACTTATATATTAACATAGCAAAAACAAAGATAATGCATATAGATAAAATGTTATGGAGAAAGAAATATATGTTAATGGGGAAAGATTGGAGGTGGTGGACAATTTTGAATATCTTGGGTCATTGATTACCAACAATGGTGATAACAATGAAAGAAATTAAACGACGACGATCAATTGCTCTTCAGAGACTAAAACAACTGAATAAATTATGGAGTGGGACAGATAGAACTACAAAAATTAGATTTTTAAGAGCATGCATCTTTCCCATTGCAACATACGCATGTGAGACCCGGACACTTAATAATGCTGTACAGCGCATAAATGCCTTTGAATACAAATGTTATAGATGGGTTCTAAGAATATCTTGGGTAAAGAAAAGAACAAAAGCATCCATACTTCAAGAGCTGAATATTGAAGACGGTTGGCTATCAAAGACGATAAAACACAGAAAATTGAAATATTTTGGTCACTTAAAACGTCACGAAAGTTTGGAGATAATAATAATGGAGGGGTATATGCCTGGGAAGAGAGGAAGAGGAAGGCCAAAGAGAAGATGGGTGCAGGATGATCTCCAGATAGGTGTATCGGATCTGGGACATCTTGCTTGTGATCCAGAAGATTTCCGGAAGGTTGTTATGGGAGCGAGGTTCTGCAAAGGACACGCTACTAAATGAATGAATGAATGAATGAATGAATGAATGAATGAATGAATGAATGAATGAATGCATGAATGAATGAATGAATGCTGTGTTTGTACTGGATACTTTTTTTTTGCGATTAATGTATGCTGCGTCCGTATTGGTTAATTTTGCGCGATTAATGTATGCTGCGCTGTATTGGTTAATTTTGCGCGATGAATGTATGCTGTGTTTGTACTGGATAATTTTGCGCGATTAATGTATGCTGCGTCTGTATTGGTTAATTCTGCGCGATTAATGTTTGCACTGTCTGTGTTGCTTAATTTTGCACGATTAACTTATTCCTTGTCATTTGTGGTTAACTGTGTACATTAATGTATGCTGTGCTGTATTGGTTAATTTTGCATGACCAACTTAACAATTATTAGTGCACTTCTTATTGGATTTATCAAATCCCACGACAATCATCATCATCTAGTGTCTTGTTCTGTGCAAAACTTTGCTCCAATAAAAGTCTTTCAAAATGTCTCTCCGTCATAGGCCAGATGTCCCGCCTCTGTTGCTGTCATGTGTAAGTGTCTCTATGTCATTGGCCAGATGTCCTGCTCTGTTGCTGTCATGTGTAAATGTCTCTATGTCATAGGCCAGATGTCCCGCCTCTGTTGCTGTCATGTGTAAGTGTCTCTATGTCATCGGCCAGATGTCCTGCCTCTGTTGCTGTCATGTGTAAATTCTCTATGTCATAGGTAAGATGTCCTGCCTCTGTTGCTGTCATGTGTGTCTCTTCATCATAAGCCAGATGTCCCGCCTCTATTGCTGTCATGTGTAACTGTTTCTATGTCATAGAATAGATGTCCTGCCCCTGTTGCTGTCATGTGTAAATGTCTCTACATCATAAGCAAGATGTCCCGCCTCTGTTGCTGTCATGTGTAACTGTCTCTATGTGATGGAATACATGTCCTGCCTCTGTTGCTGTCATGTGTGAATGACTTTCCATCATAAGCTAGATGTCTTGCTCCTGTTGCTGCCATGTGTAAATGTCCCTCCATCATAAGCCAGATGTCCCGCCTCTGTTGCTGCCATGTGTAAATGTCCCTGCATCATAAGCCAGATGTCCCGATTCTGTTGCTGCCATGTGTAAATGTCCCTCCATCATAAGCCAGATGTCCCGCCTCTGTTGCTGTCGTGTGTAAATGTCTCTCCATCATAAGCCAGATGTCCCGCCTCTGTTGCTGTCATGTGTGTCTCTTCATCATAAGCCAGATGTCCCGCCTCTATTGCTGTCATGTGTAACTGTTTCTATGTCATATAATAGATGTCCTGCCCCTGTTGCTGTCATGTGTAAATGTCTCTACATCATAAGCCAGATGTCCCGATTCTGTTGCTGTCGTGTGTAAATGTCTCTCCATCATAAGCCAGATGTCCCGCCTCTGTTGCTGTCGTGTGTAAATGTCTCTCCATCATAAGCCAGATGTCCCGCCTCTGTTGCTGCCGTGTGTAAATGTCCCTCCATCATAAGCCAGATGTCCCGATTCTGTTGCTGCCATGTGTAAATGTCCCTCCATCATAAGCCAGATGTCCCGCCTCTGTTGCTGTCGTGTGTAAATGTCTCTCTATCATAAGCCAGATGTCCCGCCTCTGTTGCTGTCGTGTGTAAATGTCTCTCCATCATAAGCCAGATGTCCCGCCACTGTTGCTGTCATGTGTAAATGTCTCTATGTCATAGGTAAGATGTCCTGCCTCTGTTGCTGTCATGTGTGTCTCTTCATCATAAGCCAGATGTCCCGCCTCTATTGCTGTCATGTGTAACTGTTTCTATGTCATAGAATAGATGTCCTGCCCCTGTTGCTGTCATGTGTAAATGTCTCTACATCATAAGCCAAATGTCCCGCCTCTGTTGCTGTCATGTGTAACTGTCTCTATGGGATGGAATAGATGTCCTGCCTCTGTTGCTGTCATGTGTAAATGTCTCTCCATCATAAGCCAGATGTCCCTCCTCTGTTGTTGTCATGTGTGAATGACTTTCCATCATAAGCTAGATGTCTTGCTCCTGTTGCTGCCATGTGTAAATGTCTCTCCATCATAAGCCAGATGTCCCGATTCTGTTGCTGTCGTGTGTAAATGTCTCTCCATCATAAGCCAGATGTCCCGCCTCTGTTGCTGTCGTGTGTAAATGTCTCTCCATCATAAGCCAGATGTCCCGCCTCTGTTGCTGTCGTGTGTAAATGTCTCTCCATCATAAGCCAGATGTCCCGCCTCTGTTGCTGTCGTGTGTAAATGTCTCTCCATCATAAGCCAGATGTCCCGCCTCTGCTGCTGTCGTGTGTAAATGTCTCTCCATCATAAGCCAGATGTCCCGCCTCTGTTGCTGTCGTGTGTAAATGTCTCTCCATCATAAGCCAGATGTCCCGCCTCTGTTGTTGTCATGTGTGAATGACTTTCCATCATAAGCTAGATATCTTGCTCCTGTTGCTGCCATGTGTAAATGTTCCTCCATCATAAGCCAGATGTCCCGCCTCTGTTGCTGTCGTGTGTCAATGTCTCTCCATAATAAGCCAGATGTCCCGCCTCTGTTGTTGTCATGTGTGAATGACTTTCCATCATAAGCTAGATGTCTTGCTCCTGTTGCTGCCATGTGTAAATGTCCTTCCATCATAAGCCAGATGTCCCGCCTCTGTTGCTGTCGTGTGTAAATGTTTCTCCATCATAAGCCAGATGTCCCGCCTCTGTTGCTGTCGTGTGTAAATGTCTCTCCATCATTAGCCAGATGTCCCGCCTCTGTTGCTACCATGTGCAAATGTCCCTCCGTCATAGGCCAGATGTCCGGATTCTGTTGTTGCCATGTGTAAATGTCCTCCATCATAAGCCAGATGTCCCGCCTCTGTTGCTGTCGGGTGTAAATGTCTCTCCATCATAAGCCAGATGTCCCGCCTCTGTTGTTGTCATGAGTGAATGACTTTCCATCATAAGCTAGATGTCTTGCTCCTGTTGCTGCCATGTGTAAATGTCCCTCCATCATAAGCCAGATGTCCCGATTCTGTTGCTGTCGTGTGTAAATGTCTCTCCATCATAAGCCAGATGTCCCGCCTATGTTGCTGTCGTGTGTAAATGTCTCTCCATCATAAGCCAGATGTCCCGCCTCTGTTGCTGTCGTGTGTAAATGTCTCTCCATCATAAACCAGATGTCCCGCCTCTGTTGCTGTCGTGTGTAAATGTCTCTCCATCATAAGCCAGATGTCCCGCCTCTATTGCTGTCGTGTGTAAATGTCTCTCCATCATAAACCAGATGTCCCGCCTATGTTGCTGTCGTGTGTAAATGTCTCTCCATCATAAGCCAGATGTCCCGCCTCTGTTGCTGTCGTGTGTAAATGTCTCTCCATCATAAACCAGATGTCCCGCCTCTGTTGCTGTCGTGTGTAAATGTCTCTCCATCATAAGCCAGATGTCCCGCCTCTATTGCTGTCGTGTGTAAATGTCTCTCCATCATAAACCAGATGTCCCGCCTATGTTCCTGTCGTGTGTAAATGTCTCTCCATCATAAGCCAGATGTCCCGCCTCTGTTGCTGTCATGTGTAAATGTCTCTACGTCATAGGTAAGATGTCCTGCCTCTGTTGCTGTCATGTGTGTCTCTTCATCATAAGCCAGATGTCCCGCCTCTATTGCTGTCATGTGTAACTGTTTCTATGTCATAGAATAGATGTCCTGCCCCTGTTGCTGTCATGTGTAAATGTCTCTACATCATAAGCAAGATGTCCCGCCTCTGTTGCTGTCATGTGTAACTGTCTCTATGTGATGGAATACATGTCCTGCCTCTGTTGCTGTCATGTGTAAATGTCTCTCCATCATAAGCCAGATGTCCCGCCTCTGTTGTTGTCATGAGTGAATGACTTTCCATCATAAGCTGGATGTCTTGCTCCTGTTGCTGCCATGTGTAAATGTCCCTCCATCATAAGCCAGATGTCCCGATTCTGTTGCTGTCGTGTGTAAATGTCTCTCCATCATAAACCAGATGTCCCGCCTCTGTTGCTGTCGTGTGTAAATGTCTCTCCATCATAAGCCAGATGTCCCGCCTCTGTTGCTGCCATGTGTAAATGTCCCTCCATCATAAGCCAGATGTCCCGATTCTGTTGCTGCCATGTGTAAATGTCCCTCCATCATAAGCCAGATGTCCCGCCTCTGTTGCTGTCGTGTGTAAATGTCTCTCCATCATAAGCCAGATGTCCCGCCTCTGTTGCTGTCGTGTGTAAATGTCTCTCCATCATAAGCCAGATGTCCCGCCTCTGTTGCTGTCATGTGTAAATGTCTCTATGTCATAGGTAAGATGTCCTGCCTCTGTTGCTGTCATGTGAGTCTCTTCATCATAAGCCATATGTCCCGCCTCTATTGCTGTCATGTGTAACTGTTTCTATGTCATAGAATAGATGTCCTGCCCCTGTTGCTGTCATGTGTAAATGTCTCTACATCATAAGCAAGATGTCCCGCCTCTGTTGCTGTCATGTGTAACTGTCTCTATGTGATGGAATACATGTCCTGCCTCTGTTGTTGTCATGTGTAAATGTCTCTCCATCATAAGCCAGATGTCCCGCCTCTGTTGTTGTCATGTGTGAATGACTTTCCATCATATGCTAGATGTCTTGCTCCTGTTGCTGCCATGTGTAAATGTCTCTCCATCATAAGCCAGATGTCCCGATTCTGTTGCTGTCGTGTGTAAATGTCTCTCCATCATAAGCCAGATGTCCCGCCTCTGTTGCTGTCGTGTGTAAATGTCTCTCCATCATAAGCCAGATGTCCCGCCTCTGTTGCTGTCGTGTGTAAATGTCTCTCCATCATAAGCCAGATGTCCCGCCTCTGTTGCTGTCGTGTGTAAATGTCTCTCCATCATAAGCCAGATGTCCCGCCTCTGTTGCTGTCGTGTGTAAATGTCTCTCCATCATAAGCCAGATGTCCCGCCTCTGTTGCTGTCGTGTGTAAATGTCTCTTCATCATAAGCCAGATGTCCCGCCTCTGTTGCTGTCGTGTGTAAATGTCTCTCCATCATAAGCCAGATGTCCCGCCTCTGTTGTTGTCATGTGTGAATGACTTTCCATCATAAGCTAGACGTCTTGCTCCTGTTGCTGCTATGTGTAAATGTCCCTCCATCATAAGCCAGATGTCCCCCCTCTGTTGCTGTCGTGTGTAAATGTTTCTCCATCATAAGCCAGATGTCCCGCCTCTGTTGTTGTCATGTGTGAATGACTTTCCATCATAAGCTAGATGTCTTGCTCCTGTTGCTGCCATGTGTAAATGTCCCTCCATCATAAGACAGATGTCCTGCCTCTGTTGCTGTCGTGTGTAAATGTCTTTCCATCATAAGCCAGATGTCCCGCCTCTGTTGCTGTCGTGTGTAAATGTCTCTCCATCATAAGCCAGATGTCCCGCCTCTGTTGCTGTCATGTGTAAATGTCTATTATAAACCATATGTCCTGCCTCTGTTACTGTCTTGTGTAAATGTCTCTCCATCACAAGCCAATAATATGCCAATTTATTCAATGTCTTTTGTCTTAATAAAATTTCTTCAATGTTTTTACCATCAAGTATCGTGGAGAGATATAGCTGACGTTCCGGCGGACGATGGGTGGCAATGGAGAGTGTAATTCATTGTGAATCTACTGTCTTTGATGTCGTCAATCAATTTTCTCCTCAGGCGCATCCTTGCTCTCGTATCAGATCTTCTTTGGTGTAGCGCTAGTGCTGGTAACTGATGGCGTTTCAGTCTAACCATTGGATCTTCTGCCTATCTATGTGTGTAGCACAGGATGGTGATACCACTCTCAGTCTGATGACATTTCTCACTCGGTCTCGTATAGGTAAGATGGCAGCTCTTCTCAGGCATAGGTGTTTCTACACGAACCTATACATTTACTGTTTATTTTATCTGAATGACCTCAAGTGTTTCTCGGCGATAGTAATGCATCTACAGTTAAAAACGCACTTTGTATTTTCATGACTATCTCTCTCTCTCTCTACTCGCCCTGTCTCCCACTCTTATTCTCTCAAATATGTATACATAATAAATATATTTAGCGGACTGTTTAGCACAATAATAACTGATGTAACAATAATATACGCCAGGTATGTAACACTAAGGGCATTTGACAACACTTCGTGTTAAGGTAACAATGTCATGGCGTATCAACATAATTACAACATAACAGCTATTTACATCGAGACCTCTGTTGACCATCTCGTAATACACACTCACAAACAGGCACAAGCACAGCGTGCAGACATGTAGCATTGGTTTGTAATACATGAACACCGTTATGAAGTGGCCATTGTGACTGTGGTTTCCACTGGTTATTTTGATATGTACTGAACATATGGATAACAATATGGCGACATCAAATTAGGGTTGCGGTACATATAACAAACTGTTAATTTAAATATGAGAAAGATAATATTATGTTGCATTGTAATGCATGTACAATTCTCTCTCTCTCTCTCTCTCTCTCTCTCTCTCTCTCTCTCTCTCTCTCTCTCTCTCTCTCTCTCTATCTCTCGCTCTCTCTCTCTCTCACACACATCACCGTATATATATATATATATATATATATATATATATATATATATATATATATATATATATATATATATATATATATATATATGAACATGCTCATCATTTATACAATTGCGTTTACTGTAAATGTACTTAAATTGGACATGTTGAATATACAGATGGTATATAGACGGACTCATTGTTGTACGGGCACGTGTGCCCAATTGCAAACTCTTTGAAAACAATGTTTACTAGTTTATTCACTCTCTGTTTCATGTTTTTCTGTCTTTCTGTATCTGTCTCTCTGTTTAATTCACTCTCTTACTTTTTGCCTTTCTTACTTTCTATTTCAGACTCTCTAACTCCTGTTACTAAATTACCCTCTCTCGCTTCTTTCTGTCTGTCAGTCTTACACACTGTCTAAATCTCTCACTCTCATTCTCATTCGCAATATTCTCTCGCTTTATTTCATATTATGCACCCACCCAATCTCATTTTCTCTCACTCTCTCACACACACTCTAACTTTCTCACTCTTTTTCTCCCTCTAACTAGCTCTCTTTCTCTCACTGAAATACACGAATTGTCTCTCACTCACACACACACACACACTGTCTCTTTTTCTCTTTCTCACACATAAATTGACTCACATTTACTCCTTCTCATTGTCTCTTACATATTCTATCTCTATTTTATCTCTCTCACATACTCATTCTCAATTTCTCTCCCCAACAGCCACAATACCATCCTCCCCTCCTATGTGTATGTCAGATTGTGGAATACATATGATTGTATGTGAGATTGTGATATTCCCGTGTTTGATTGCAGGATTGTCGAGTACACATGTTTGTGTGTGTGATTGTAGAGTACACATGATTGTATGTGAGATTGTGGAGTACACATGTTTGTATGTGAGATTGTGGCATTCCCATGTTTGTATCTGAGATTGTTGAATACACATGTTTGTATGTGTCAGATTATGGCATACACATGTTTGTGTGTGAGATAATGGTATACTTCTAGTATGTGAAGCTGAAGCACATGGAGAGATATGTTTATTTCGTGTGACCTATAGAATGAGTCTGTAGCACGTGTAAAGATATATATTTATATCTCGTGTGACCTATCTGAGGAGGCTGAAGCACGTATAAAGATATTTATATCTCGTGTGACCTATCGGAGGAGGCTGAAGCACGTATAAAGATATTTATACTTTGTGGGACCCATAGCAGCTGGCTGAAGCACTATAGAGATATTTCTATCTCGTGTGACCTATAGGATGAGTTTCTAGCACGTATAAGATATTTATATTTCGCGTGACCTATAGGAGGAGACTGAAGCACGTATAGGGATATCTATATCTTATGTGACCTATAGGATGAGTCTGTATCACGTATAAAGATATTTATATCCCGTATGACCTATATGAGGAGGCTGAAGCCCGCTTACAGATATATATATATATATCATGTGACCTATAGGAGTAGATTGAAGCGTGCATAGAGATCTTTATATCTCATGTGACCTATAGGAGTAGATTGAAGCGTACATAGAGATCTTTATATCTCATGTGACCTATAGGAGTAGATTGAAGCGTGCATAGAGATCTTTATATCTCATGTGACCTATAGGAGTAGATTGAAGCGTGCATAGAGATCTTTATATCTCATGTGACCTATAGGTGTAGATTGAAGCGTGTATAGAGATATTTATATCTCATGTGACCTATAAGTAGCGGATATATCGCTCTTGTGTGATGCATAGTGTGGGACTCATATGGGAATCGTGTGGGAATCGTATGTAGCATGTTGTCCTTGACCAACATTAATCTTTGACGTTGGTGACCATGTCAGTCCACAACCTTCTGTTTCGTGCAATGCCAATAATTTCTGAAACTGATGTTCCTCTATACTTCTCACTCGGTCTCTCGTTGCCTCTTCTCCCCCTAGCCCCAACTTTCCCGTTGTCTGTTGTACTCCAGCTTCACCTTCGCATGAAATGCCCAATAGATGCGGCCTGTTCTCATCTGATGCACAAAGAATAGTGAACGTTTTATGAAAACCCACTGGTGTCTAAATACTGTAATGATGTAATTATTTCAGTCATAACATAGTAATATATTTTCAAATATGTATGTTGTGTTTATTCGTGTATTCACATACAAATTAGTTGCAGTTGTTGTACTAGATTTTAGAGACGATACCTGCAGTATACACACTGAGGTGATGGATACTAGCTTTCTCTCCCTTCCATCTATACAAAAACCCCGAGTCGGCGATATTAAACATCGTTCAGGAGAATCTTCGTTAATTGTGATCTCAGGAACTCTTTATACGCTTCGTCATTTAACTTCAAATATTTGACAACATAACTTTGAAGTGGCCGGTATGTGCTTTTCGAGGTAAGGTGTTAGGTATATTATAAGTAGTTTGCCAGAATAATTGAGGTAAGGGAGCCATTCACTTAGCTCACTACTTTTCCCTAAGATACAACAGGAGGCACTGTATGTATGATTCTGATGTGACGTTGTTTTAAACTCAAACAGGGTCACATGGTCACAGAACCTTAACCCGTATCTTCTTAAGAAATCATGCATGATCTCGGACGATCCATGAAGGTAACAGTAAACAGTCTTTAGAAGTTTGTGACGGGCATATGACAAACAATGGCATGTCACCACACATAGTGAATTGAAACTGTGTCAAGAGGAACGTTTGTCCACATGTTGCCGTGATTTTGTTTTATGCCTAGTTACAAGAGGAGAAGCGGGCTTCGGAACTCTTGCATAGCTGAAGGCTGAATGCGGGGATTGTGGTCTCATGAACTCGTGGCCGGGCAGCGCCGAGGCTGATTTGCTTCTGTGAATTGTAGCACTGGCCACTTGGCTGGCTGAGAGGGTCAGAGCAGCGGGGCCGGAGTTTGTACTTCCTGGCGTGTCTAGGTGCTGGTAGAATGCTCTTCCCAGGCCTCCACTGTAACAAAACGAAGCTGCTTTTCTCTCCACCTTTCGATCAGAACCACAAGTGGAACTTGCTGAAAGAGTGTCAATTGTCAAATTATGTGGAAAAAAGTGTTGCGTCTGTGAATTCGCCGATCTAGGATCCGCAAATCTTGGGCTGTCGTTAATATTTTTTGAATAGCTGGGGGACTGCTGATAATTTTCTTGTGGCAAAAACATATTAACAATCCCAGTAGGTGTGGGAGAATAAATGAAAGCAGTGTGCCCTTGTTTGTCTGAAGTAAAGGACACCGTTCTCGACATTGCTTGTGAATGTTCACTGGCTATGTTCTCGCTTCCACAACATGAAATGTTGCTAGAGGGACTGGCACTTCTAGAATCGTGTTGCTTCAGTGGTCTGAAGACAACCATTTCTTGCTTGAAGCTAGACGGTCTTATGGGGTCAGGGGAGGGTTTTGAAGGTTTTAGTGTTGGTTTTGTGGCGGTCTGAGTTGATTGCGGCAATAAATGAGCAGATGGAACACTGGGTTCTAAGTTGAATGAAATTCGCGGTGGTGTTGGCTTTTCGTGGAATTTCGATGAGGTAGCACTTGAATGCCCAGATCTAGGTGGAGTAAAAGAATGCCTTCTCTCCCTTTCATCTATACAAAACTCCTGAGCGGGCGATAATAAACGTCGTCCAGGAGAATCTTCATTAATTGTGATCTGAGGAACTCTCAGTTGATTTCCTTCCCGCACTCCTGCACCACGCGCGATAGGGTTGAAGGAATGTCTTCTATCAACTCGCCTGTCGTCTTGGAAGCCTTGATAAGGGAATTGGTAGCCTTCAGTTGTAAGACAACTGACAGCACTGTCTGAGGCTGAATGCTGAGGCCTGTCTGGTATATCATTCACTGCCAAGGATGGTCGCCCCTCAATGAAAGGATCTAGCCCAGGAACCTGAAGAAAACCCGAAGATTGCTGTGGAATGTGAGCT
The DNA here is from genome assembly GCA_963921405.1 of Cepaea hortensis. NCBI lineage: Eukaryota > Metazoa > Mollusca > Gastropoda > Stylommatophora > Helicidae > Cepaea > Cepaea hortensis. Next base: position 52,321,843 of record OY992893.1, on the reverse strand, counting down.
GGGCGTATCTCTTCTAGCAGGCTACCAGGATTGAAAGAGGCTCTCCGACCATCCATGTTGCCAGTGAACTCAGGCCTACTGAGACCCATAGGGTTAAAAGAGTGTCTTCTATGTTCATTAGGATCGATGTGAAAAATCTTCGTATCCCTACGTATAGGGTAAAAAGAGTGTCTTCTGGTGGTAGGTTGAGGAGCGACATTGCTAACCCGATTACGAGTCGAGAAAGGATTGACCGATGATCGTCTGCGATCGCGTATTGTTTTCCTTTCTTCCCCGGCTATGAACTTATCACAGGTAGTGTATGGTATAAACGAGTTGCGTCTAATGGCAGCCACAGTATGGCGCCCATCTGCAGATACTGAATCATTGAAACCTTCTTGACTTTCTGAAGCCTCTAGCAGCAACATGAATTTCATTCTTCTTGTTCTCATATCACCGCACGCAAATGTTCCACGCCTCTCAATAAGCCGGGTTAATGGAAATGAACCATATCCTTTCTGTGAGATATCTTCGTAACTGTCCCTGTGATAGGATGGTAGGGCTTTCACTGAAGAAAATCGACGTTGTCTCTCTACAAACATATCAGAGGATCCAGAATTCCACTGAACAATAGTCCGCAACATCATGGACTTTCTCCTCAGTCTTGCCTCGTCCATAGTGTAGTCGCAGCTAAGAGTCCTAGAGTCTGTTATTTTTGGTGCAACACGACCAGCTCGCTTAATACTAGCTGAACGACGTATGTTTGGTAGCGAGGATGTTTTCAGCCAGTTGTCTTCACTCCTTAATCGTTGTATTCTGGCCTGGATAATACTGTAGCTCTTATTGGGAATAGGAGGCGAAGGAGTGTATCCTTCACACTCTATATCAATCTGTTGTTCTAGGGTCAGCGGCTCACTGACTTTGTAGGGAATATAATCGGGTGTGTAGTCTCGACCGTAGCTCTGAATGTCTAGTAAGCGGCTGTGCTCTGCTGCTTTTGAATAAGCGGTGACTAATGTTTGTGCATAGCTCTTTTTCATCTCTCCTATAATGAAATCATACAGCTCTTCCTTACTGAAGACGGCTTTCTTTCTGTCTGGTACAAGGATTGCATACTTATCTAACACTTCGCAGTAAAATACGCAGGCAGTGATCATTGCGAATATTCCCATTGCCATAAAAACGGGACCAATATAAGCACATGCCTTCTGTGTGAACTGTTCAGAATTCAGACCTGGATCCTGGCTGATGAGCGTATTGTTTGTGTTCATGGAATCTGTCGAGTTCCCATAACTGCGACCCGGAACATATCCAACCACGGACATGCCAGCCCCAGCTGCGACTGCCAGAAGTCCGAGAGTGACAACAGCAGCAGCAGGAAGCAGGCAAGGCATGCGCAGGAACTCTCTGATACCAAGGCGTCTTCTGAATGGACGACGCTTCCTGAGTTTCTCGTCCAGCACCACATGGGGAAGTTTGGCGTTGGATACTTGCATGCCGGACTGGTGACATGGGTCTGGGCATTTACATAAGTATATCCCACTGTCAAATATGTGCCTCGATTGAGAAGTCACAGTAGCTTGCACGTTGAAGTGTCTCCATATTTATATGAACTATATTCACTGCAGGTGGTTCATTTCGCTAAGTTCAGTATGTGCTGAACGAACTGTTGTTCGGAAAGAGAAATTGTATCTTTCTGTAGAGACGTGGACATTGTCTTTGGTGGTTCTGTTGAAGAAACAATGGTAAATGTGATCAGCTCAAGTAATGAAGCTTTTCTTTATCACTCGTGAATACTCATCTATAGAAGGGCAAGTAATTGTCTACATTGTACCACACACACACGCACGCACGCACACGCACACAAACACCCGATATATATATATATATATATATATATATATATATATATATATATATATATATATATATATATGTACATATACACACACACATTTGGTGCTAGATCCATATTTAGATAGTCCAACCGTAACTCCATGATTGATTTGGTCAAAATCACGTCGACCTTTTTTTCCCTTCCAAAGGCATTTCCTTGAACCCATTTTAGAATTTTAGACTGGATCGGCTTAGAAACTGGTGTCAATTTAAAAAATCCTCCTAGATGAGTAATTAAACCCATGGCCAATGGGCTAAAGGCAAGAGTCAAACCACTACTGTGGTTTCCACTGACATATTTAAATGTATGCCGTTTTCGCAGCCATATCTTCTTTTAGTCCATGTCTTTTAGTCCATGGCGTTGGTGATCATGTCTGTCCACAGGCTCTTGTGCTGTGAATCATTTCTGAAACTGACGTACCTCCATGCTATGGTGTGGAACTGTCCAGCAGCTTATCGCTTGACCTTTCCCCTGCATCTCTTCCCCTGCAACCTTTCGGCTGTGACGACGTACTCTAGCTGTCATCTTGTCATGACGTACTCTAGCTGTCATCTTGTCATGACGTGCTCAAAGAATGGGAACTATCATCTTCTGATGCGAGTAACCAGCTCTCTTTGTGAGTTAACGTCTTTCAGGACGTCTCCATGGTCTTTTTAATCTGTCCACGGTGTCATCATAATTCTTCTATAGAACTACATCTTCGCAGCTTCAGCATAATACCTCACTTGTCTGCTTATTGTCAATGATTCGCTTCCGTACATCAGGATTGGCTCAATATAGCTCTTAATAATTCTTTTCCGCACCTCAATTCACAAAGATAAATTGCAGCCATAATTGAGTTTATTTAAATGTTGCCTTTAAGTATGAAACACAAGAAAACACGGTCTCTTTGAGGAACCTAGTCAGAAGAACATTATGCGTTAAATAGAACGAAGCTTTAAAGTTAGTCACATTCCATTTAAAGGACGTGGCAATCCACCCAAACATTTTGGTGGCTGTTTGTGATTACCTAGGCAGGTTTACATTCATTAGACCGAATAAGAAATGTTATCATCAGACAGACAATGGGATCAACACCTTGTGCCACATTTATCGAAAAACAGAAGATCAAATGATTTGGTCATCTCGTTAGATTGCAAAATCATCAACTGCCAGCACTGGCCCTACATCAAAGATCACCTGCGACGAGAGCAAGAGGACGTCCGAGAGGAACATGGATTGACGACATTAAAGACATTGTACAATCAAACGGTATGACACTATCCAGTGCTACCTATCGGACGCTGGAACGCCAATTATTCCTCCCCACAACACTTTACGGCAAAAGTGGAAGATGATGATGATGATGATGATGATGATGATGATGATGAGTGCGTAATTCGTGGCTGATTTTCTTTGTCTAGACCAGGGGTGGTCAACCTTTTCAGCAGGCGGGCCAAATTTCAGAAATAATATTTCCTGCCGGGCCACGCACCTAATTTTTTGTTAAATTAACGTAAACAAGCAAGCCTGCTACAGCTTCGACCACATCGTCGTTTCCCACTCGGCGGGCCGCAGCATGACTACCGGCGGGCCGCATGCGGCCCGCGGGCCTCGTGTTGGCCACCCCTGGTCTAGACAGTTTTACGTTCATTATTGTGTCATTGGTGGCTATTTGTGATTGTCTGGACAGTTTTACGTTCATTATTGTGTCATTGTGTATGTTTGCGATTGTCAGGACAGTTTTACGTTCATTATTGTGTCATTGGTGGCCGTTTGTGATTGTCTAGACAGTTTTACGTTCATTATTGTGTCATTAGTGGCTGTTGTTATTGTCTAGACAGATTTACGTTCATTATTGTGTTATTGGTGGCTGTTTATGATTGTCTAAGCAGTTTTACGCTCATTATTGTGTCATTGATGACTGTTTGTGATTTTCTAAGCCAGTGGTTCTCAACCTTTTTTGGCCCGTGCACCCCTTCAGCATATTTTCAGAACTTCATTTTCCCTTTCGTATTTCCTCCCTATAAACTCCCCCCCCCCCTCCCCTTTTGCCCTTACACAATTGTGGCATAACGCAGCCAACATTATTCATTACCAACAACTGCCGCAAAAAGAGGAAACAACATTAAAAGAAATTGACTTCACAAACGCAATTGGAGATTGGGACTTAAAACTTAACATCAAAACTGGAACTGAACAAGTGACAAATGACGTGGATTCTTGGAAAGATTTCATCAGACCAAGCTCAGAAAACAATTGGATAGGAAAACCACATGACCGCCTTCGCGCCAGTGCATAAATTAACATATATTACTATTTCATCAGAAATGTTAATAAGCCCGCACTTTTGTCTGAACTCGCTCCATGGACGGATGTGAGAAGAGTGTGTGACCAAAAATTCAATTGGCAAGGCAAAAGTCTGGATCCGAGGTACGTTTGTTGGCCCTTGATTAGACTAAGAACCCGATGTATCAAGTAATGTAAACCCATGTTTGTGATGTCAATTGAAATGTATGATTATTAATTAAAACCCCTGAAATGTAAAAATGCTCGACTGTAGATTCTAACGACGCAAAGCCATTCCCGGGCAGAATATTCTCTTCGATGAAACTACAATCTCTGATATTCTTAGAGATAATTATTAACTTTAAGAAGTGCATTCCACTACTATATTCTATTCTAAACAACTGTGAGAAGTGATGATTCGAAAGCAATCTTGTGCATTTCACCAGAAACATTGCTAAAGATGCACCACTATCTACAGCTGAAAAGACAGTTCGTGTACTAGAATAAGTGCCTTGTTCTAAAACAGACTTATCTATGCCTATTTACAATCTAGAAAGCTGAAAGTGAAATCAATCTTTCCTTTCTCCTTTGTCTATAGAATTAATAGGGTTTGGCGAAATAAATATTTATATTTATGTCAAATTTAATTAGATAAGGGCACACATGAACTGCAACACATGAGAAAGTTGTGCTTCGCGGAACACCATCACGCGAAGTGAGCTTAACTCATGACTCAACATAACTTAAAACACAACACCACTCCACACCACTCATCACCACACAACCCAACACTCAACATCACAACAACAACAGGTAATGGAAGAGAGTTATTGGACACAAGAAGAAGAAGTAGTTAATTGGGAAAACACAGAGAATTATTTATACACATTGTAAACACCATTTAGTGGAAGAAATGTTCTAAATGTATGTCATTTATTTACATGCATCTTGACATATTCTCTCTTGTCAATGTCTTACTGTACACGTTCACTGACCCCGGTCAAATGAGAATTTACATACAGCAGGAACAAGTTGATACAAGGCGTACACCGTGTGATAATCTCTGACCACCCCAACTTAACCCAACACTAGCTCAGAGAGAAAAGGAGGGGAGGGGAACTAGTTCCTACTTCAGGAATTTAGATTTCTTCCGACCTACTTCTTATTTATTGTATTGGTAGGAATGTATATATTTATGCGAATATTCATCAGTGATCTTGGTGGCTACATACCAACAACCACCCAACACATCAGCAAATTAACCACCTAAATCAGACCTGAGGGAGGGAAGCCGAGAGAAAGAGATGAACCACAAGTGAGAGGGAGGATGACTTCGCTATGAGCAGAGCATGGGGAGGCCTTCAGAGGAGCTATACGGGCAGACCTGAAGTGGATCCATCAGTCAATGGACCCTGGCTTACCTAATCCTCCAGTCACCAGGTTACTTTTCTCATAGGTTGAAAACACACCCAATTACAGGAACACTGATATGTTTATGGTTGAGACACCACTATCATACTTAATATGTACAACATCAAAATGTTTACTATGTTTTCACACTTGTTGACATCTCATATATTGATGCTTATTATTGCTTGTCTGGGACAATGGTCCAATGTGCAACTGTTCTATCACTTTGTGTAAATCACAATAGAGATGTATGTACTGACCAGAAGGCTCAGGCCAGTCAATAAATGATTAACATGAATTGACCTTCTGTTAATTTGTCAAGTTCAAACCTATCTGTGTAAACAACTTCTTTGTACATCATGTTGTCAAAATCTAATGTGATTGTTTGTGTTTGATTGTTTAAAGATAAATTAACTCATAATGACTTACTGAATGGGGAAATAAAAAGACTCTAAATCTATCAACTGCTCAACATCCATGTTTTCTTCATCTAAATCAGGCTGAGAAAATTCTCCAGACTTTCCTCAGATTTGATAAACAATAAGGGGGCTCCAGAGCTATCAGAATCATTGGAGAAGGGGCAGATTCCCAGTTAGTAAATTACCATTCTTACCAGGGCCATAATCTATATCTCCTAGACAATACTTAATAGAACGAGGCCTGCAGATAACTCAAGGTTCATATTCTGGGGTTATTGAAGATAGAAGAGGATGGGGCTCTACATCTTTTGTTAGAGATGGGGCATGCACTACAGTGATCTCCCACTCCCTTCAAAAATATATGACATATTGTGGGCTAAGTCCTGGATGGTTCCCATATATTAACCTTTAAACAATCACCTAAAAATACATGAACACAGTTATCTTTGGATTATTAACACAGTTATTTTCTAGAATGTTTAACAGATACCATGTGGGGTATTGATTGACAGCCACATGATATGAATGACATTTATAGATAAATAAGAGTAGGTGACTGATTTTACTCCTGGAGAAGGGGGCCATGTTCAAATAGGCTTATACTTCAGAGAGAGTTGCTCCAGGTGAAATATATAGTGTGTATCTACGCTACCAACACTACTTCTCTTTCAGAGAAGGTGTTCTATTCCTGTGGAGTCTGAACTTAACAGCATTTCATCAACCACCGGAAAATCTTATCCGTTGGGAAAACTCTGTCTAATTTCAGATTCTTGTCTTTACTAGGAATTAATTGTGGTTACTTCAGTGCCTGCTGCCTTTGGCTTTTCCAGCATTGACAGACAGACATAACATAGGGTGTTTTTAATATTGCACATGCTCTGTTGTATCTTTGCAGATCAGGGACTGACAAACTTACGCGGATCAGACTAACTGCAATTATATTGATAGGCAGAGCAAAGCAATAAATTATAGACATGGCGGAAACTGCAAAGTTTAGAGCCCAAATAACAGAAACAGGTAGGGAGTGCGGGTTAGTTGGCCTTGAGCTAGCTAACTATGTTTCAGATGCATTCGACAAAAGAGAGAGACTGCAGGCTGAATTGGCTCTCAAAGAAAAACAACTTCAGGCTGACTTGGCTGAGAAAGAAAAACAGCTTCAGGCTGAATTGGCTGAGAGGGACAAACAGTTTCAAGCAGAATTGGAGGAGAAAGAGAAACTATTTCAAGCAGAATTGGAGGAGAAAGAGAAACGATTTCAAGCAGAATTGGAGGAGAAAGAGAAACGACTACAGGCTGAAATGGAAGATAAGGAGAGAGAGCGTCAACACCAACTGGAGTTGAGGAGAATGGAGATTGAAGTGGAGATCCGGAGGATAGAGAAAGGGAGTGGTCCTACACCCTCAACCTCATCAGGATCGCCAGTGACAGAACCACCTCACGTCTCTCAACTTAATTCAGGAGCTATGTCGTTTCCTCTGGAACCCTTTAATGAACAGACTGACCACATCGAAGGCTTTTTATCACGCTTCGAGGCAATGGCTGTCAGCTGTGGGCTTGAAGAGAGTAGATGGGCGACGAAGTTGGCGCAGGCCTTAAGATCCACGGCGTATGAAGTGTTCTCAAGACTCACTAGAGAGGAACAACAGAACTACACAACACTCAAGACGGCACTCTTGAGCCGATTCGAAGTGGACGCCGAATCTTATAAACTCAGGTTCAAAGCCGCAAGGAAGGAACCGGGTGAGAGCTACGCACAACTAGTGGAAAGACTGAAGTCATACATACAAAGATGGACTTGCTTGGGAGGATTTGAGGAAAATTATGAAGGACTCCGTGAAATGATTATCATTGATCAGATCAAGGGGAAAATGCAGAACGAAATGAAGGCATTCCTAACCCAAAACGGGGCTGACCGCCTGGAAACTATAATCATCCTGGCAGAGAGATTTGAGAAATCTCAAAAGGAGATGGGAGGAAAGGGACGTTCGAACAACACCCCCTCTCAAAACAAAACTCCACAGCCAAAAGAGGGTGAAAACACTGTAGCCACCGGGAAAAAGGGGAAATCCCCGAAAAACACTCAACACTCAGTCCAAACAGCGCCGAGGGAGGACAAACCATTCTGTACCCATTGCAAAATTAGGGGTCACACATTTCAGAATTGCAGGAAGAAGCCACCTCCACACACAGCGGCATGTTTGGCCAACCGAAAAGAGAAAAAAGTGAGCACTGGTGAAACGTCCAAACGGACACCTCATCAAGACACATCATCTCGTATTCCGGTTGTGGAATCCATCTTACTAAATGGATTCCAAACGACCTGTTTATATGATACTGGATTATCATATGACTGTGTTGTCTCATCATCCTTAGTTCACCCTGAACAGGTGACAGAGGAAATAGTGGAATTACAGGGACCACTGAAGAGTTCAACAAATATGTCTCTTCCAGTGGCAAAAGTGAACATAGCCTCGCGGTATGTCACTGGGACGATCAAGGCAGCAATCTTGGACGATCCGATATATCCTGTAATCCTCGGCCGTAGATTTATCGTTCTGGGAGAACCTGTTCAACCTGTGGCGATGGCGACCATGACCACTCGATCACAGGCAACAAAAACTCCAGAAACAACTACGCCAATCCCTCGAACGGAGGAACTGAAGAGGGCACAAGAAGCCGACAGCACCTTGGAACCCTGCTTCAGAAAACTGCCAAAATCACATTTATCTCTACGTAAAGGTGATCTGTTCATGAAGTCAGCACTTCTTTACAGAAAAGCAGGACGAGCTGGACAAGAGTTTAATCAACTTGTTGTACCAACTCAATACAGGACTCAGATCTTAGAGATGGGTCACAGTCTACCATTCAGTGGGCACATGGGTATCAACGCTACTACACAGCGGATTACCACTCACTACTTTTGGCCAGGGATGAATTCAGACATACAACGGTTTGTAAAATCATGCCCACAGTGTCAGAAAGTATCACCAAAACACCGGACACCACCGGCAATGTTGGGTGAATCGCCAATCACTGGAATTCCATTTGAGAAAGTGGCAGTAGACATAATCGGACCTCTCTCAGCAACGAAGAGGCGAAACCGATTCATATTAACGCTTGTGGACACAACAACCATGTGGGCCGAAGCAGTTCCTATGCCCAGCTGTGACTCCAAACACGTCGCTGATGCATTATTAGGAATATTCACACGTCTAGGATTCCCACAAAGGATCTTGACGGATAACGGTTCACAGTTTCGTGGTAAGCTCATGGAAGAGACCTTCCGACTTTTTCATGCACGCCATATCTTCAGTTCACCATATCACCCTCAGTCAAATGGACTTGTGGAAAGGTGGAACGGGACATTGATTAGTATCCTGCGCAAAATTGCCCAGGAGAAGACAGAGGATTGGGACTTGTATTTACCCGCAGCTTTATTCGCTTACAGGGAAGTACCCCATCACTCAACAGGTTTTGCTCCAGCCACACTGTTGTTTGGACGACCAATCAAAGGACCCCTTGAGGCGTTACTGCGAACATGGACTGATAATACTACAGATGATACAGTCGTGACTGCATCTACATATGTTGCCGAGTTGAAAAATCGTTTACAACACAGTTGGAAACAAGCGAATGTCAATCTACGTCAAGCCAGACGAAGAATTGCTCGTAACTTCAACCGCAAGGCAAAGGATAGAGAGTTAGAGGTAGGAGAGAAGGTGATGTTGCTGCTTCCAACCAGTCAGAATAAGCTGCAAATAGGATGGAGAGGACCTTATGTAGTGACGGAGAAGATCTCACGTACCAACTACAGAATTTCAGTCAAAGGCAAGATGAAAGTATTTCACATAAACCTCTTGAAGAAATATCATGAAAGACCCTCAACCACCGAACCTGCACATCTGATGGCCATGAGTGTGGCTACTGAAGTCGAAGAAGGATCAACAATGGGAGTCGAGTGCCAACTGCAAGCCAAAGAGACCTTTAAGGATGTGGAAATCAATCCCAACTTAACAAAGGATCAGCAAAAGCAGATTAGGGAACTTATGGCAAAATATGCAGAAGTACTTACTGATAAGCCAGGAAGAACTGATTTGGAGGAATTTGACATGAAGTTGAATGACACAGTGCCTGTGCGAGTCAAGACTTACCCAGTTCCTTATGCAAAGCAAAAGACTTTAGAGGAAGAAATACAACAGCTGCTCACCGCAGGAATAATCTCACCATCTGAATCACCTTACAGTGCTAGCGTCGTATTATTGAGAAAGCCAAGTGGAGAACATAGATTGTGCATCGATTATCGACAGCTCAATGCTATAACTGAATTCCAAGCAGAACCTCTGCCTGATCAGAATAAACTCTTCACAGCACTCAACCGAGCTAAGTACTTTACTAGGATTGATCTCAGTAAGGGATATTACCAGATTCCTGTAAAACCGGAAGTTAGACCATGGTTAGCTTTCAGCACGCCTGGAGGACACTATGAGTTCAACGTTCTTCCATTCGGATTAAGTAATGCTCCCAGCGTCTTTACACGTATGATGAGAAAATTACTTGACCCACTACAGCATCCAGACATCAGTCACTTCATGGATGACATCCTGATCGCAACTGAAACATTTGAAGAGCATGTAGAAACCCTGCATCTTTTGTTCAGGCGCCTCAGAGAAACTGGATTGACGGCTAGACCAAAGAAGTGTCAGATAGGATTCCAAGAATTGGACTTTCTAGGTCATAAGATATCTCATGGACTGATAACTCCACAAGAGGGAAATGTGGACAAACTCCAGAGAGCACCTTGTCCAAAAACAAAGAAGGATGTAAGATCATTTGTATCCTTATGTGGATTCTATCAAAAATACATCAAGGACTTCAATACTCTGTCAGCACCTTTAACGGATCTTACCAAAAAGGGGAAACCAGAGAAAGTCACTTGGTCAGCTGACTGTGAGAGAGCTTTCACAGCATTAAAGCAGGCATTAACTGCTCATCCAGTCTTACATCTACCAGACCTCGACCAACCATTCGTGCTGCGCACCGATGCCAGTAACATAGGAATTGGGGCAACGCTGTTGCAGAGAAAGGGAGATGTACCATCAGAGCTATTCCCTGTAGCTTATGCTAGCAGGAAATTGAATGCAGCAGAGAGAAATTACAGTACTATCGAGAGAGAATGTCTTGCGCTCGTATGGAGTGTACAGAAATTTCAAGCATACCTATATGGCAGACACTTCACAGTGCAATGTGACCATCAACCACTCATGTTTCTCGCAGCATCTAAGACTCTGAATGCCCGACTTATGAGGTGGTCGCTGCTTCTTCAACCTTACTCGTTCCAGGTTGAGTATGTTCCTGGGAAAATGAATGTGGGAGCGGACTTCCTGAGTCGACACCCAGTGCCTGATGAACCAGGTCAATCAGATGCAGAAGAGAATACAAGGGAGGAAAAATGGGAACAACTTGATAACTGAAAATGTTGGAAACATAGTTCCATACCATAGAACAATCTGGAGTGGGGCCATGTGGCATAACGCAGCCAACATTATTCATTACCAACAACTGCCGCAAAAAGAGGAAACAACATTAAAAGAAATTGACTTCACAAACGCAATTGGAGATTGGGACTTAAAACTTAACATCAAAACTGGAACTGAACAAGTGACAAATGACGTGGATTCTTGGAAAGATTTCATCAGACCAAGCTCAGAAAACAATTGGATAGGAAAACCACATGACCGCCTTCGCGCCAGTGCATAAATTAACATATATTACTATTTCATCAGAAATGTTAATAAGCCCGCACTTTTGTCTGAACTCGCTCCATGGACGGATGTGAGAAGAGTGTGTGACCAAAAATTCAATGGGCAAGGCAAAAGTCTGGATCCGAGGTACGTTTGTTGGCCCTTGATTAGACTAAGAACCCGATGTATCAAGTAATGTAAACCCATGTTTGTGATGTCAATTGAAATGTATGATTATTAATTAAAACCTCTGAAATGTAAAAATGCTCGACTGTAGATTCTAACGACGCAAAGCCATTCCCGGGCAGAATATTCTCTTCGATGAAACTACAATCTCTGATATTCTTAGAGATAATTATTAACTTTAAGAAGTGCATTCCACTACTATATTCTATTCTAAACAACTGTGAGAAGTGATGATTCGAAAGCAATCTTGTGCATTTCACCAGAAACATTGCTAAAGATGCACCACTATCTACAGCTGAAAAGACAGTTCGTGTACTAGAATAAGTGCCTTGTTCTAAAACAGACTTATCTATGCCTATTTACAATCTAGAAAGCTGAAAGTGAAATCAATCTTTCCTTTCTCCTTTGTCTATAGAATTAATAGGGTTTGGCGAAATAAATATTTATATTTATGTCAAATTTAATTAGATAAGGGCACACATGAACTGCAACACATGAGAAAGTTGTGCTTCGCGGAACACCATCACGCGAAGTGAGCTTAACTCATGACTCAACATAACTTAAAACACAACACCACTCCACACCACTCATCACCACACAACCCAACACTCAACATCACAACAACAACAGGTAATGGAAGAGAGTTATTGGACACAAGAAGAAGAAGTAGTTAATTGGGAAAACACAGAGAATTATTTATACACATTGTAAACACCATTTAGTGGAAGAAATGTTCTAAATGTATGTCATTTATTTACATGCATCTTGACATATTCTCACTCTTGTCAATGTCTTACTGTACACGTTCACTGACCCCGGTCAAATGAGAATTTACATACAGCAGGAACAAGTTGATACAAGGCGTACACCGTGTGATAATCTCTGACCACCCCAACTTAACCCAACACTAGCTCAGAGAGAAAAGGAGGGGAGGGGAACTAGTTCCTACTTCAGGAATTTAGATTTCTTCCGACCTACTTCTTATTTATTGTATTGGTAGGAATGTATATATTTATGCGAATATCCATCAGTGATCTTGGTGGCTACATACCAACAACCACCCAACACATCAGCAAATTAACCACCTAAATCAGACCTGAGGGAGGGAAGCCGAGAGAAAGAGATGAACCACAAGTGAGAGGGAGGATGACTTCGCTATGAGCAGAGCATGGGGAGGCCTTCAGAGGAGCTATATGGGCAGACCTGAAGTGGATCCATCAGTCAATGGACCCTGGCTTACCTAATCCTCCAGTCACCAGGTTACTTTTCTCATAGGTTGAAAACACACCCAATTACAGGAACACTGATATGTTTATGGTTGAGACACCACTATCATACTTAATATGTACAACATCAAAATGTTTACTATGTTTTCACACTTGTTGACATCTCATATATTGATGCTTATTATTGCTTGTCTGGGACAATGGTCCAATGTGCAACTGTTCTATCACTTTGTGTAAATCACAATAGAGATGTATGTACTGACCAGAAGGCTCAGGCCAGTCAATAAATGATTAACATGAATTGACCTTCTGTTAATTTGTCAAGTTCAAACCTATCTGTGTAAACAACTTCTTTGTACATCATGTTGTCAAAATCTAATGTGATTGTTTGTGTTTGATTGTTTAAAGATAAATTAACTCATAATGACTTACTGAATGGGGAAATAAAAAGACTCTAAATCTATCAACTGCTCAACATCCATGTTTTCTTCATCTAAATCAGGCTGAGAAAATTCTCCAGACTTTCCTCAGATTTGATAAACAATAAGGGGGCTCCAGAGCTATCAGAATCATTGGAGAAGGGGCAGATTCCCAGTTAGTAAATTACCATTCTTACCAGGGCCATAATCTATATCTCCTAGACAATACTTAATAGAACGAGGCCTGCAGATAACTCAAGGTTCATATTCTGGGGTTATTGAAGATAGAAGAGGATGGGGCTCTACATCTTTTGTTAGAGATGGGGCATGCACTACAGTGATCTCCCACTCCCTTCAAAAATATATGACATATTGTGGGCTAAGTCCTGGATGGTTCCCATATATTAACCTTTAAACAATCACCTAAAAATACATGAACACAGTTATCTTTGGATTATTAACACAGTTATTTTCTAGAATGTTTAACAGATACCATGTGGGGTATTGATTGACAGCCACATGATATGAATGACATTTATAGATAAATAAGAGTAGGTGACTGATTTTACTCCTGGAGAAGGGGGCCATGTTCAAATAGGCTTATACTTCAGAGAGAGTTGCTCCAGGTGAAATATATAGTGTGTATCTACGCTACCAACACTACTTCTCTTTCAGAGAAGGTGTTCTATTCCTGTGGAGTCTGAACTTAACAGCATTTCATCAACCACCGGAAAATCTTATCCGTTGGGAAAACTCTGTCTAATTTCAGATTCTTGTCTTTACTAGGAATTAATTGTGGTTACTTCAGTGCCTGCTGCCTTTGGCTTTTCCAGCATTGACAGACAGACATAACATAGGGTGTTTTTAATATTGCACATGCTCTGTTGTATCTTTGCAGATCAGGGACTGACAAACTTACGCGGATCAGACTAACTGCAATTATATTGATAGGCAGAGCAAAGCAATAAATTATAGACATGGCGGAAACTGCAAAGTTTAGAGCCCAAATAACAGAAACAGGTAATGAGTGCGGGTTAGTTGGCCTTGAGCTAGCTAACTATGTTTCAGATGCATTCGACAAAAGAGAGAGACTGCAGGCTGAATTGGCTCTCAAAGAAAAACAACTTCAGGCTGACTTGGCTGAGAAAGAAAAACAGCTTCAGGCTGAATTGGCTGAGAGGGACAAACAGTTTCAAGCAGAATTGGAGGAGAAAGAGAAACGATTTCAAGCAGAATTGGAGGAGAAAGAGAAACGATTTCAAGCAGAATTGGAGGAGAAAGAGAAACGACTACAGGCTGAAATGGAAGATAAGGAGAGAGAGCGTCAACACCAACTGGAGTTGAGGAGAATGGAGATTGAAGTGGAGATCCGGAGGATAGAGAAAGGGAGTGGTCCTACACCCTCAACCTCATCAGGATCGCCAGTGACAGAACCACCTCACGTCTCTCAACTTAATTCAGGAGCTATGTCGTTTCCTCTGGAACCCTTTAATGAACAGACTGACCACATCGAAGGCTTTTTATCACGCTTCGAGGCAATGGCTGTCAGCTGTGGGCTTGAAGAGAGTAGATGGGCGACGAAGTTGGCGCAGGCCTTAAGATCCACGGCGTATGAAGTGTTCTCAAGACTCACTAGAGAGGAACAACAGAACTACACAACACTCAAGACGGCACTCTTGAGCCGATTCGAAGTGGACGCCGAATCTTATAAACTCAGGTTCAAAGCCGCAAGGAAGGAACCGGGTGAGAGCTACGCACAACTAGTGGAAAGACTGAAGTCATACATACAAAGATGGACTTGCTTGGGAGGATTTGAGGAAAATTATGAAGGACTCCGTGAAATGATTATCATTGATCAGATCAAGGGGAAAATGCAGAACGAAATGAAGGCATTCCTAACCCAAAACGGGGCTGACCGCCTGGAAACTATAATCATCCTGGCAGAGAGATTTGAGAAATCTCAAAAGGAGATGGGAGGAAAGGGACGTTCGAACAACACCCCCTCTCAAAACAAAACTCCACAGCCAAAAGAGGGTGAAAACACTGTAGCCACCGGGAAAAAGGGGAAATCCCCGAAAAACACTCAACACTCAGTCCAAACAGCGCCGAGGGAGGACAAACCATTCTGTACCCATTGCAAAATTAGGGGTCACACATTTCAGAATTGCAGGAAGAAGCCACCTCCACACACAGCGGCATGTTTGGCCAACCGAAAAGAGAAAAAAGTGAGCACTGGTGAAACGTCCAAACAGACACCTCATCAAGACACATCATCTCGTATTCCGGTTGTGGAATCCATCTTACTAAATGGATTCCAAACGACCTGTTTATATGATACTGGATTATCATATGACTGTGTTGTCTCATCATCCTTAGTTCACCCTGAACAGGTGACAGAGGAAATAGTGGAATTACAGGGACCACTGAAGAGTTCAACAAATATGTCTCTTCCAGTGGCAAAAGTGAACATAGCCTCGCGGTATGTCACTGGGACGATCAAGGCAGCAATCTTGGACGATCCGATATATCCTGTAATCCTCGGCCGTAGATTTATCGTTCTGGGAGAACCTGTTCAACCTGTGGCGATGGCGACCATGACCACTCGATCACAGGCAACAAAAACTCCAGAAACAACTACGCCAATCCCTCGAACGGAGGAACTGAAGAGGGCACAAGAAGCCGACAGCACCTTGGAACCCTGCTTCAGAAAACTGCCAAAATCACATTTACCTCTACGTAAAGGTGATCTGTTCATGAAGTCAGCACTTCTTTACAGAAAAGCAGGACGAGCTGGACAAGAGTTTAATCAACTTGTTGTACCAACTCAATACAGGACTCAGATCTTAGAGATGGGTCACAGTCTACCATTCAGTGGGCACATGGGTATCAACGCTACTACACAGCGGATTACCACTCACTACTTTTGGCCAGGGATGAATTCAGACATACAACGGTTTGTAAAATCATGCCCACAGTGTCAGAAAGTATCACCAAAACACCGGACACCACCGGCAATGTTGGGTGAATCGCCAATCACTGGAATTCCATTTGAGAAAGTGGCTGTAGACATAATCGGACCTCTCTCAGCAACGAAGAGGCGAAACCGATTCATATTAACGCTTGTGGACACAACAACCATGTGGGCCGAAGCAGTTCCTATGCCCAGCTGTGACTCCAAACACGTCGCTGATGCATTATTAGGAATATTCACACGTCTAGGATTCCCACAAAGGATCTTGACGGATAACGGTTCACAGTTTCGTGGTAAGCTCATGGAAGAGACCTTCCGACTTTTTCATGCACGCCATATCTTCAGTTCACCATATCACCCTCAGTCAAATGGACTTGTGGAAAGGTGGAACGGGACATTGATTAGTATCCTGCGCAAAATTGCCCAGGAGAAGACAGAGGATTGGGACTTGTATTTACCCGCAGCTTTATTCGCTTACAGGGAAGTACCCCATCACTCAACATGTTTTGCTCCAGCCACACTGTTGTTTGGACGACCAATCAAAGGACCCCTTGAGGCGTTACTGCGAACATGGACTGATAATACTACAGATGATACAGTCGTGACTGCATCTACATATGTTGCCGAGTTGAAAAATCGTTTACAACACAGTTGGAAACAAGCGAATGTCAATCTACGTCAAGCCAGACGAAGAATTGCTCGTAACTTCAACCGCAAGGCAAAGGATAGAGAGTTAGAGGTAGGAGAGAAGGTGATGTTGCTGCTTCCAACCAGTCAGAATAAGCTGCAAATAGGATGGAGAGGACCTTATGTAGTGACGGAGAAGATCTCACGTACCAACTACAGAATTTCAGTCAAAGGCAAGATGAAAGTATTTCACATAAACCTCTTGAAGAAATATCATGAAAGACCCTCAACCACCGAACCTGCACATCTGATGGCCATGAGTGTGGCTACTGAAGTCGAAGAAGGATCAACAATGGGAGTCGAGTGCCAACTGCAAGCCAAAGAGACCTTTAAGGATGTGGAAATCAATCCCAACTTAACAAAGGATCAGCAAAAGCAGATTAGGGAACTTATGGCAAAATATGCAGAAGTACTTACTGATAAGCCAGGAAGAACTGATTTGGAGGAATTTGACATGAAGTTGAATGACACAGTGCCTGTGCGAGTCAAGACTTACCCAGTTCCTTATGCAAAGCAAAAGACTTTAGAGGAAAAAATACAACAGCTGCTCACCGCAGGAATAATCTCACCATCTGAATCACCTTACAGTGCTAGCGTCGTATTATTGAGAAAGCCAAGTGGAGAACATAGATTGTGCATCGATTATCGACAGCTCAATGCTATAACTGAATTCCAAGCAGAACCTCTGCCTGATCAGAATAAACTCTTCACAGCACTCAACCGAGCTAAGTACTTTACTAGGATTGATCTCAGTAAGGGATATTACCAGATTCCTGTAAAACCGGAAGTTAGACCATGGTTAGCTTTCAGCACGCCTGGAGGACACTATGAGTTCAACGTTCTTCCATTCGGATTAAGTAATGCTCCCAGCGTCTTTACACGTATGATGAGAAAATTACTTGACCCACTACAGCATCCAGACATCAGTCACTTCATGGATGACATCCTGATCGCAACTGAAACATTTGAAGAGCATGTAGAAACCCTGCATCTTTTGTTCAGGCGCCTCAGAGAAACTGGATTGACGGCTAGACCAAAGAAGTGTCAGATAGGATTCCAAGAATTGGACTTTCTAGGTCATAAGATATCTCATGGACTGATAACTCCACAAGAGGGAAATGTGGACAAACTCCAGAGAGCACCTTGTCCAAAAACAAAGAAGGATGTAAGATCATTTGTATCCTTATGTGGATTCTATCAAAAATACATCAAGGACTTCAATACTCTGTCAGCACCTTTAACGGATCTTACCAAAAAGGGGAAACCAGAGAAAGTCACTTGGTCAGCTGACTGTGAGAGAGCTTTCACAGCATTAAAGCAGGCATTAACTGCTCATCCAGTCTTACATCTACCAGACCTCGACCAACCATTCGTGCTGCGCACCGATGCCAGTAACATAGGAATTGGGGCAACGCTGTTGCAGAGAAAGGGAGATGTACCATCAGAGCTATTCCCTGTAGCTTATGCTAGCAGGAAATTGAATGCAGCAGAGAGAAATTACAGTACTATCGAGAGAGAATGTCTTGCGCTCGTATGGAGTGTACAGAAATTTCAAGCATACCTATATGGCAGACACTTCACAGTGCAATGTGACCATCAACCACTCATGTTTCTCGCAGCATCTAAGACTCTGAATGCCCGACTTATGAGGTGGTCGCTGCTTCTTCAACCTTACTCGTTCCAGGTTGAGTATGTTCCTGGGAAAATGAATGTGGGAGCGGACTTCCTGAGTCGACACCCAGTGCCTGATGAACCAGGTCAATCAGATGCAGAAGAGAATACAAGGGAGGAAAAATGGGAACAACTTGATAACTGAAAATGTTGGAAACATAGTTCCATACCATAGAACAATCTGGAGTGGGGCCATGTGGCATAACGCAGCCAACATTATTCATTACCAACAACTGCCGCAAAAAGAGGAAACAACATTAAAAGAAATTGACTTCACAAACGCAATTGGAGATTGGGACTTAAAACTTAACATCAAAACTGGAACTGAACAAGTGACAAATGACGTGGATTCTTGGAAAGATTTCATCAGACCAAGCTCAGAAAACAATTGGATAGGAAAACCACATGACCGCCTTCGCGCCAGTGCATAAATTAACATATATTACTATTTCATCAGAAATGTTAATAAGCCCGCACTTTTGTCTGAACTCGCTCCATGGACGGATGTGAGAAAAGTGTGTGACCAAAAATTCAATGGGCAAGGCAAAAGTCTGGATCCGAGGTACGTTTGTTGGCCCTTGATTAGACTAAGAACCCGATGTATCAAGTAATGTAAACCCATGTTTGTGATGTCAGTTGAAATGTATGATTATTAATTAAAACCTCTGAAATGTAAAAATGCTCGACTGTAGATTCTAACGACGCAAAGCCATTCCCGGGCAGAATATTCTCTTCGATGAAACTACAATCTCTGATATTCTTAGAGATAATTATTAACTTTAAGAAGTGCATTCCACTACTATATTCTATTCTAAACAACTGTGAGAAGTGATGATTCGAAAGCAATCTTGTGCATTTCACCAGAAACATTGCTAAAGATGCACCACTATCTACAGCTGAAAAGACAGTTCGTGTACTAGAATAAGTGCCTTGTTCTAAAACAGACTTATCTATGCCTATTTACAATCTAGAAAGCTGAAAGTGAAATCAATCTTTCCTTTCTCCTTTGTCTATAGAATTAATAGGGTTTGGCGAAATAAATATTTATATTTATGTCAAATTTAATTAGATAAGGGCACACATGAACTGCAACACATGAGAAAGTTGTGCTTCGCGGAACACCATCACGCGAAGTGAGCTTAACTCATGACTCAACATAACTTAAAACACAACACCACTCCACACCACTCATCACCACACAACCCAACACTCAACATCACAACAACAACAGGTAATGGAAGAGAGTTATTGGACACAAGAAGAAGAAGTAGTTAATTGGGAAAACACAGAGAATTATTTATACACATTGTAAACACCATTTAGTGGAAGAAATGTTCTAAATGTATGTCATTTATTTACATGCATCTTGACATATTCTCACTCTTGTCAATGTCTTACTGTACACGTTCACTGACCCCGGTCAAATGAGAATTTACATACAGCAGGAACAAGTTGATACAAGGCGTACACCGTGTGATAATCTCTGACCACCCTAACTTAACCCAACACTAGCTCAGAGAGAAAAGGAGGGGAGGGGAACTAGTTCCTACTTCAGGAATTTAGATTTCTTCCGACCTACTTCTTATTTATTGTATTGGTAGGAATGTATATATTTATGCGAATATTCATCAGTGATCTTGGTGGCTACATACCAACAACCACCCAACACATCAGCAAATTAACCACCTAAATCAGACCTGAGGGAGGGAAGCCGAGAGAAAGAGATGAACCACAAGTGAGAGGGAGGATGACTTCGCTATGAGCAGAGCATGGGGAGGCCTTCAGAGGAGCTATACGGGCAGACCTGAAGTGGATCCATCAGTCAATGGACCCTGGCTTACCTAATCCTCCAGTCACCAGGTTACTTTTCTCATAGGTTGAAAACACACCCAATTACAGGAACACTGATATGTTTATGGTTGAGACACCACTATCATACTTAATATGTACAACATCAAAATGTTTACTATGTTTTCACACTTGTTGACATCTCATATATTGATGCTTATTATTGCTTGTCTGGGACAATGGTCCAATGTGCAACTGTTCTATCACTTTGTGTAAATCACAATAGAGATGTATGTACTGACCAGAAGGCTCAGGCCAGTCAATAAATGATTAACATGAATTGACCTTCTGTTAATTTGTCAAGTTCAACCCTATCTGTGTAAACAACTTCTTTGTACATCATGTTGTCAAAATCTAATGTGATTGTTTGTGTTTGATTGTTTAAAGATAAATTAACTCATAATGACTTACTGAATGGGAAATAAAAAGACTCTAAATCTATCAACTGCTCAACATCCATGTTTTCTTCATCTAAATCAGGCTGAGAAAATTCTCCAGACTTTCCTCAGATTTGATAAACAATAAGGGGGCTCCAGAGCTATCAGAATCATTGGAGAAGGGGCAGATTCCCAGTTAGTAAATTACCATTCTTACCAGGGCCATAATCTATATCTCCTAGACAATACTTAATAGAACGAGGCCTGCAGATAACTCAAGGTTCATATTCTGGGGTTATTGAAGATAGAAGAGGATGGGGCTCTACATCTTTTGTTAGAGATGGGGCATGCACTACAGTGATCTCCCACTCCCTTCAAAAATGTATGACAACAATATACGTAAAAATGGAAACTAAATTTATTAACACATACTTGAACAAGTCTTGACGTCTACATAAAACGTGATTTGCGGGTCTACTTACGTTATAAAATGAATTTCAGAAGGGCGAGAAGCACAGAACTGTGAAGTATGGAGGGGGAAACAATATCAAGTAATTGGTTCTTGTATTAACGCGATTATGAAATAATCTTAATTTCCCCCACCCCCCACCCCCTGGAAACCACCGGTTGAGAACCACTGATCTAAGCAGTTTTAGGTTCATTGTTGTGTCATTCGTGGCTGTTTGCGATTGTCGAAGCAGTTTTACGTTCATTATTGTGTCATTGGTGGCTGTTTGTGATTGTCTGGACAGTTTTGCGTTCATTATTGTGTTATGGTGGTTATTTGTGATTGTCTAGACAGTTTTACATTCATTATTGTGTTATGGTGACTGTTTGGGATTGTATAGACAGTTTTAATTTTATTATTTCGGTTGCTTGTAGCGTGACCTGCATGCTTGGAAAGATGGTGGCCGGCTGTTGCTGAATTGACTGGTTTGCCTTTTCCGTTCACGAGTGCATTTTTCTTGAAGATTCCTGGGGGTCGTCGCTGGAGCTACGGAGTTCGTGCTTTGTGCGGCGCTTTCAGCGGATCGCGCTGCGGAAAGAGATGAGTCATTTTAGATAAAACCCGGGTCAATGAAGTCTTTCTGGTGATTTCCGATTCCATCGACGATGAACTGTATTTTTCCTGGAGGAC
Source organism: Cepaea hortensis (assembly GCA_963921405.1). Lineage (NCBI taxonomy): Eukaryota > Metazoa > Mollusca > Gastropoda > Stylommatophora > Helicidae > Cepaea > Cepaea hortensis. The sequence continues at coordinate 52,299,606 of OY992893.1, read as the reverse complement.
TTTTGTGTTGACATTCTGGCGGGGGCATTATGCACAGTGTACACTTGCGGGCAACTAACTAACTAACTAACTAACTAACTAACTAACTAACTAACTAACTAACTAACTAACTAACTAACTAACTAACTAACTAACTAACTAACTAACTAACTAACTAACTACCTACCTACCTACCTAACTAACTAACTAACTAACTAACTAACAAACAAACAAACAAACTAACTAACTAACTAACTAACTACTCACCTACCTACCTAACAAACAAACAAACAAACAGACAGACAGACAGACAAACAAACAAACAAACAAACTAACAAACTAACTAACTAACTAACTAACAAACAAACAAACAAACAAACAAACTAACTAAGTAACTAACTAAATAACTAACTGACTAACTAACTAACTACCTACCTACCTACCTACCTAACTAACTAACTAACTAACAAACAAACAAACAAACAGCCAGCCAGACAAACAAACAAACAAACAAACTAACAAACTAACTTACTAACAAACTAACTAACTAACTAACTAACTAACTAACTAACTAACTAACTAACTAACTAACTAACTAACTAACTATCTAAGTAACTATCTTTCATTATTGTGTTATGGTGGCTGTTTGTGATAGTCTAGAAAGTTTTATGATCATTTTTGTCTCATTGGTGACTGTTTGTGATTCTCTGAGCAGTTTTACGTTCATTATTGTCATTGTTGGCAAACTTTTTTTTTTTTTTTTTGTAGCATATCCTTTTTACAGGACTTAGCTGTCAAACTACTGAACTATAATTGCCTAGTAAATCACAGCCATATTATGCTGCGGTTGATTGCAACGTTCTGTAAATGATATGCAGTTAACTTTCTGTAGTCTGTTACTGCTCTCTAAATGGCCGGCGCTCATATCATTGTGGTAATCAATACAAAGTGGTGAGGCAAACAATGATTCAAATGCTAATCTTTTCTTGCGACGTGTCCATGTGAATCCATGGTGTCTGCAACTGTTTGGTGTCATCAGAAACTTGCGACCAGGGAGGATTAGCATATTCTGATATTTTTCTGTGATATCACATTTCACATTAATCTATTTTGGGTGCTAAATCTCATGTTATAATGAACATCTATCTCTCTCTCTCTCCCTCCCCCCTCTCTCTCTCGCTCTCTCTCTCTCTCTCCCTTCCTCTCTCTCCTCTCTCTCTCCATCTATATGTTTCTCTCTTTCTTTCCTCTCTCTCGCTCTCTCTCCATCTATATGTTTCTCTCTTTCTTTCCTCTCTCTCTCTCGCTTTCTATCTCTCTTTCTCTATCTCGGAGTTAATGGTTCAAGTGGATGATAGCTCAAGCCAGCGAAATAACTCCTCGATATCAACAAGCTTGAGGCACAACTACGCTTTCAACAGATCGACGGCGTTATTTTGACATGGGGGTTTTCGAATTCAATTTTCTTATGACTGTAGAATATATTTGTTGCCAAACGTGGTTGCATCCACTCCCTCTTGCCAGCATTTCACTGTCTCACTCAATTTTTCAATACCAACCAGGTAGCTCTTGCGTGTGTCATCCCTTTCCTCCCTCCTGATGATTGTTAAATTATGTTTAGTAGAAGACAAACCATTTAGTCCTGGCACATAGGCATACAATTCCTGTTAATGTGTTCGTAAATTTTTTATTTTTAAAATGTTGCATATCCCTTGCAGGACGTTGCAGTGAACACCAGCATTTTTCAGATGCTGTTGATGTACTAGGCAAGTTTTTACGTTCAGTAGTTTGCTATTGCTTACTGAACGACCGGCTCCCATACCAACATGTTATAACACAACGCGACACGGTCTGCTGCATAAATTGGTCGCGGCTGCGTTTCGAACGCCTGGTAAGCGGCTCACGAACCGCGTTAGCAAGCCTTTGGCCACGAAGCCTGGCGTAAAATTAGATAAGTATCTAATTTGTTGTGTTCCCTGCATAATATCTTGTGATAGCTTAGACATGGACAGTTGAGTAAGTAAGGACTCTTTTTGCCAAATGTATGGGGCACGGGACATGCGGTATTAGACTAGGTGGGTCATATGATCAGCTTCATGTCTGGCGCCTTTACTCTCCAGACATTTCCTTATCCCATTTTAGACTGGCTCGATCAGAGTGCACAAGTCAACTTTACAAATCTGCCCCAATGTGGGTGCGAACCAATGACCGCCAGGCGAGCGCCTGGACATTTGGAACATTTAATTTCCATGTCTTCGTTTTGAACTTGAGCGTAGACCCCACTGGTCTGATTACTGCGCGTGGGCCAGGTTTCCCTATAACCAGTGTCTATCGCTGTTAGGCAAACCCACTCCGACTTCTGAGGTACTCGTAATCTACGTCTCTAAGTCAACCATGAAAAGTCAATATTTTAGTCCAACTGACAGGTGTAGGGGTTTAACCCGCTACCTCGCCATCAGCACACCAGAATTTTAAGAGCGAGGGCTCTTATCCACTCGGTCATGCTGACGGCAATTGAACCATGATCTGTATATATTTTCTGAGAGTGTTTGACGTTCCATAGCGACATTGCCTGAGATTGGCTTTCTTGTTTATTATGTAATGTCTAGGTGTCACATAATTGAATGCACTTCAACCAATGTTTGCACAAATCCGAGCCTGCCTGTCACTGATATATTCTTTACTTTCTATACTGGGTTCGGCCTGGCTAGAATATCTGTTACATATGTTCATCTTACTCATTATCCCGCTATTGAAAAATGCTGATGGGGATTTTTTTTTTGCGCTCGCTCGCTTTGAACTCAAGCATAGTCCATACACATTACTTCCAGTAGTGCTGGACTGATTTTTGCATGTGGATTAGCTTCCCCTATTAACAGTGTTCCTCGCCATCGGGCAAATCCACCCCGAATTTGAAGTTACCTGTAATTTACGTCCCCAAGTCAAGAACGATAGGTCAACATTTTAGTCCAACTGTTCAGTGTAGGGGTTGAACACATTACCTCGGCATCAGCACACTGGATGTTTAAGAACACGCGTTCTTATCCATTCGACCATGCTTACGTACTGTTAAATTATAAATTAGTGAATATTTTCCATTGGGACACTGCGGGAGTTGTCGTCAGAATTATGTACCATATATGGCCAGCGGAGGCGATGATTATGTTATGCCACGGACATCCGGAATCTTAGCAAGTGTAACCACTTATGGCGTTAAGCGCTACTCTGCCAACTCGAGCATGTTTTATCTCAGTCGACCTATACTTCTAATAATTTCAGTATTCCTCTGTAATGGTCTCAAAAAATGGTATTCTTATAATGAGAGACGCAATCACTATGGCTATCGTTCTACAATGATTTAGTATCTGCCTATGTTAATATGTCGACTTCATTACTTGGATATTAGCTAGTTGCATATCCTTTACAGGACCTCGCAATCAACCCAGCAATTTTGGGCTGTTTATGGTTTCTTGACAAGTTTACGGTCAGTAGTTTGTCACTGCTTCCTAAACGCACCATTGAATGAAAACCAGCGCAAGGCAGTCTGCTTCCGAATATTCCACAGCTATGTTCTGAATGCGGTATCCAGGATTGCGAATTGCGTTCGTAACCCCATCGCCACACATGGATAATAGACCGCTTGGATTCCCACCTAATTCTTATCATTATAAGAAGAAATCAGATCTCTGGTTTCTTTATAATCGTAGCACTTATGGACGGAGCGCTTATGGGAATGTCCCGAGTGCTGTGATGTCGGTTCCTAGATCAATCAATCAATCAATCAATCGTAGCACTGAGAGTCTGTGACTCACATTCTGACTGCTGCTTGCAAGGATTCCGTAATTGGAATGTTCTGAATATCATGAAATTCCGCAGGAGGTCAGCATATCTGAATGAATTAGAGAGTTCGTAATTAAACATCTGGTGTGCTGATAAAAAGATAGCGGATTCAACCCCTACACCGGTCAGTTGCACTAAAATGTTGACTTCTCCTCCTTGACACGAGGTTGCAAATTACAAGTACCTCTGAAGTCGGAGTGGGTTCGTCAGATGGCGAGGGACACTGGTGATAGGGAAAGCAAATCCACACCCCAAAAAAAAAATCAGTCCAGGCCACTATAAGTAGGATCATGTGTGTGGACAAAGCTTGAGATCAAAGCGAGCTAATGAAAAACAAAAACATAAATGAAGTTCTGCCTTTGCTTGGATTATAACAGCAACAATCCAACGTACCAACAACACCGACTGGCTGTATTATGGGTTAATATCCAGTCATTTGCTAGTTGTCCATTCGGCTTCATTAATGGTTTCTTTCCGACTTCAATTTAGCGGTAATAATGGTTTGTGACTGATGTCCTTTTAGCTAGAAAAATGTTTCCTGTCTCACATCCATTTAGTCAGACAATTAGTCCCTAGCCGAAGTCTTTTAACCAGATAATTGGTTTCTGACCGAAGCCCAGTTAGCTAGATAATAAGTGCGTTCTGGAGTCATTTCCCTTATTCTTAACTCTATTTCTCACTAGTTAGTGTTCCTTGCTCTGATTTTCCCAAAATTGATTTCTTCCAGAACACTGTTCTGGCATCGGAATCTGAGCGACGCTGTCTGCTTTGTTTTGCTGTTGTAAATGTCTACCGAAGACCACCGGTATGTACTTTAAGTAGTAATATAATATCAAATATTTCTCTTACTTCACCTTCTAACTTTGCGCCTTGAGCGAAAATTGAGAGGAGAGAGAGAGAGAGAGAGAGAGAGAGAGAGAGAGAGAGAGAGAGAGAGGAAATAGAGAGAAAGGAGAGAGGGAGAAAGGAGAGAGGGATATAGATAAATGAGAGAGAAAAATGAAAGAGAGAGAAAAGAGAGAGAGAAAGGAGAGAGAAATGAGAGATAAAGAGAGAGAAAGGAGAGAAAGAGAGAAAGTAGAGAGGGAAAAGAGAGAGAGAGACAGGAGAGGGAGAGAGAGAGAAAGGGGAGAGACAGAGAGGAAGGAGAGAAAGAGAAAAAGAACGTCGAGAGAAGAGAGATAGAGAAAGGAGAGAGAAGGAGAGAGAGAGAGAGAGAGAGAGAGAGAGAGAGAGAGAGAGACACACAGAAGAATAAATGACTCTGTTACATGCATTAAGGCGTATTGGGCGTATAGTGTTAGAATAAATGTTTTGCATATCCTTTACAGGACATAGCTGTCAACAGCATCTTTCAGCTGATTGTTGATTTCTTGGCAAGATTACCATCAGTAGTTTGCCATTGCTTTCTGAGTGGCCGGCATATATACCCCGTAAGTTACCGACGCGATTCGAACCACTGCTGATTCTCACCGTCGTCACGTTACCTACGAGAGTATACGAGATTACAGAGAAAAGTTGCTAACCATTAAGCCAGGAAGCCGGCATGGTGTTAGAATAATAATTGTTTTTTTAGACCATTCGGCACTTAAGGGGTTACGTGGTCAGTGTCACGCAGGAAACCTTCACCTTCCGTGACATATCCTGGTACCTAGGTTATACTGGGTCAACATGGGGTATCTGGTTAAACATGCTGCGTGTCCTTGGCAGGCCCTTGCGATCAAACTCAACCCCAGTTAGGTTTACTTGGCAATTTTAGGTTCAGTAGTTTGCCATTGCCGGTCTCCCTGGTCTAGGGTTTACACGACTTTCTCCGTAATCCCGTATACTCTCGTGAGTAACGTGACGTGCGCGAGAATTGGTAGCGGTTCTCTCCGCTTCGGTAACTTACGGGGTATGTGAGCCGGTCGCTCAGAAAGCAATGGCAAACTACTGAGAATTATCTTGCCAAGAAATCAACAATCAGCTGAAAGATGCTGATGTTGATAGCGATGTCCTGTACAGGATATGCGAACAAAAAAAAAGTTTGTTATCGCATCCTAAGGAACAGTCAACATTGAAGTTCAACTAACCGGTGTATGGAACGATCCAACGACCGCTCACTCAGGCACGTCAAGCGCAGAAAGCCACGCTCAGGTAATTTTAACAACCTGTCTGGATGCAAATTCCAATCCAAGCCGCTGGGCCGGGCGCAAGCGTCTAGCCACTATACTACCGCGGCTTTCGAACGATAGCGATGGCATTTAAAATTACTCTGAGCAATAGTATATACAATCAGTAAAGGATCAATTTACACGCATTAAGCCGCACTGGGTATATACTGCAAGACCTATAATTACACAGACCGATCGGCAATCGATGTGGTCAGTATCACTCCCGTCGTTTTTACTTCCTGTGAAATTTTTGATACCTATTTTAGGCTGGGTAGATTCGTCAGTCCAGATCAATTTCAAATCCGCCCGATGCAGATGGAACCCCTGATCATCGGGCCGGTGTTTATATTGAAAACAATATAGCGGTGTAGATACGAGATTTAGTGCCCCAGTGCAGGAGTCAACGGGCACCAGAAAGTGACATTTTAGCGTCATATGCTCCAAAACACGGACCATTAAATTCGTTTATTGATGCTGGATGTTTGTCTGTGCGAACGGTTCTTACTTAGCATTATTTTCATCATGTTCCATGCGTATAAGCGGGGCGGTCATATCTCGCCCTCTTACACGATCATCAGAGTCGTGGATTAGCTCCGTGTTCTTGTCTCGACCATGCCGCGTGGTCCAGCCATCCAGATAGTTACTTTTCTGCCTTCCCTTTGTTCTTTTCCCCTCAATCTGGCCAGTTGTTACCAAGTTTTCTAGCTTATTTAGAAATATTAAGTGAAGACGAAACCTAATGGTGTGTTTAGAATTAATCGATGACTTGTCGTACACGTGGGAAGATAACATCAAGAGATGTACAGTAAGGGCGTGAGACAGACAATGTTGGATATCCATCGCCGCCAGTCTTTATTGTGGAGACGGCGCTTGATTGACTGATTGCCAATTTGTTGTTTCTGTCACTACATTCTAAGCATGCTATTTATCTGTCGTTGCCAATCAAGTCAGCACATACTAATGCTTTCTAATTGACTACAAAACATAGGAATGGTTGAAGACATGCATATGATTTAGAAAGCGACTAATTTGTGTTTATAGCGTCGCTTGGTGTAGAAGAGAATAAGAAAGAAACAATATTGAGACTATTTTATGTGTACTTGATTCAGACAGAACTAGCATAGAAAGAAGAAAAATAAGAAAGAAGGCGGAGGTCAGATATGATGATTGTGAACGTGGAAATCAAGAGGAAACTATTACATCAGTTTCAAAGAAATACGGCTATGATAATATCACACATCTGCAATGTAAAGTATTATGTTCAGAGACTATATATCTGTCTTCGGATTGAATATCCTGACATGACTGATTAACTGTATAACAATTTTTTTTTAACAAGTATTAACTGACGTCAAATAGGAATATGTAATCTATCACTGGTACTTTGCTGTCTTGTCAGACAATAGTTTGTTACATTGTGCTTCATAAAACGCGCACAAATTACAAGCAAACCATGGATGAAGTTATACTTCTCCATAGCACGAAGCCTGGGTTGAGTTGTAGAGATCATATGTTACTCATACAGTATGATCCCTCTTGGTCTGCCTAGTTTAATCTAGAGGAAAGGTAACACCAATACATCTGGAACAAAGAATAGCTGCAGAAGCTGCCGGATCAGCAAAGCAATGCTCTAACTGTCCACCTGTCAGAGCTTCGATCCTAGACCAGTTGCCGACCAAGGCTTAGGGCCTGGTCTGCTCTGCCATGACATTTAATCTAAGGTTGCATTTCCTCGCACGAGAATAGGGCTTGTACCCTCCCATTAGCACTCCTTCACCCGACATGGAATCTATAGTGTTTATAATAATAATAATAATAATAATAATAATAATAATAATAATAATAATAATAATAATAATAATAATAATAATAACATCACCAACAAAACCAGACTAGATATTTCCACAATTATCAAACATTTAGATCTCATTTACTGCTTTACGTCTTGAATTGAGCCGATATAATTGTTCAAAATTGTTCAAAATTGTGTACATCGAATAAACATCCAGCCAGACTGATTAGTCTGGCTCAAGCACACAGGATTACCCTCTTTGCGGAATACAATAGTGAAAATGTAGTGGAGAAAACTCACTACGTTAAAGGGTGAACAGCTACATAAACTATTATCATAAATAAGAGAGCCGTTGGGAATGACTAGCTTGGAGGTATGGCATTTCACATCTAATTAGAAAACAAGGTATTAGATCTGAAATCATGTTGTTTCCAATGATAGTTTATGACGATGACGAAGATGAATCGACGTGACTGCATTCGGGATAAGCCAATAGGAGTTCGTTCTCTCCAAGATGCAGTCGAGGAATGTGCATGATGACTGTTGCTATTGCGATCTGGGTTGATAAGGTCAGGACCGTCCTCACCCGTTGTGATTCTTGTTCTTGTTCTTCCTCCTCCTCCTCTCCTCCTCCTGTTTCTTTTTTCAGTCCTTCAACCAACTCAAATTAGACATGTGTATCGTTTGGCATCTCCTGCAGCTCACTCCATATCCTCCCCATATTATTCATCTCTGTAACTTATTCTTTACTCTGTGCGTTGTTAAGTATTTTTTTATTTGCCCTATGTGATCCAGAAAGCGGACTTTCCAGTTACACTATTAACTGATTGTCTCAATCCCTGTACTACACAGCGTGTTTATCTCATCTCTTGATTCACTGACATGTATCGAGCTCTTCCTAAGTTCCCTGTTAGTGATTCTACTGAATCATTTTAGTCCTAGTCTGAGCAGGCCTTCTAATGAATGTTTGTAGTTTATTAGCGAATGTTGCAGTCGTTCTCTGTGTTTCTGATCCATGTAGCAGCACCGACTTAACGTTAGAATTTTATATTCTTGGTGTTGTACTATATCCAATTTCTTTTGATGTTAACACATTTATTAGTGCTGGGGAACGCTGCGGTTGCCTTTTGTATTCCTACTTCAACATCTGTATCCGTTCTCCCATGTTTGTCTACATTTCCACCTTAATAGATGTATGATTCCGCCGCTTCACGAGAAATTTCACCCATGAAGATCGGTTTATCATTTGCTTGATTTATTCTCATTATCTTTGTGTTTCGCATATGCATTTATTATATCTAATTGTTGAGACCTCCCATAAGTATATTTTCCATTTGATTTCGTTGTGGGACAGAAGGACACTGTCTGTGGGAGAAGAGGACAATGTCTGTGTAGGAGAGGAGGACAGTGTCTGTGGGAGAGTAGGACAAAGTCTGTGTGTGAGAGGAGGAAAACACCTGTGTTGGAGAGGGGGACAATGTCTGTGTGGGAGAGGAGGACAATGCATGTGTGTGAGAGGAGGACAACACCTGTATAAGAGAGGAAGACAATGGGTGTGTAGGAGAGGAGGAAAATGTCGTGTAGGAGAGGAGGACAATGTATGTGTGCGATAGGGGGACAATATCTGTGTAGGTGAGGAGGACAATCTCTGTGTAGGAGAGGAGGAAAATGTCGTGTAGGAGAGGAGGAAAATGTCGTGTAGAAGAGGAGGAAAATGTCGTGTAGGAGAGGAGGACAATGTATGTGTGGGAGAGGAGGACAATATATGTGTAGGAGAGGAGGACAATATATGTGTAGGTGAGGAGGACAATGTCTGTGTAGGTGAGGAGGACAATATCTGTGTAGGAGAGGAGGAAAATGTCGTGTAGGAGAGGAGGAAAATGTCGTGTAGGAGAGGAGGAAAATGTCGTGTAGGAGAGGAGGACAATGTATGTGTGGGAGAGGAGGACAATATCTGTGTAGGAGAGGAGGACAATATATGTGTAGGAGAGGAGGACAATATATGTGTAGGTGAGGAGGACAATATCTCTGTAGGAGAGGAGGAAAATGTCGTGTAGGAGAGGAGGACAATGTATGTGTGGGAGAGGAGGACAATATATGTGTAGGAGAGGAGGACAATATATGTGTAGGTGAGGAGGACAATATCTGTGTAGGAGAGGAGGACAATATATGTGTAGGAGAGGAGGACAATATATGTGTAGGTAAGGAGGACAATATCTGTGTAGGTGAGGAGGACAATATATGTGTAGGTGAGGAGGACAATATCTGTGTAGGAGAGGAGGACAATATATGTGTAGGTGAGGAGGAAAATGTCGTGTAGGAGAGGAGGAAAATGTCGTGTAGGAGAGGAGGACAATGTATGTGTGGGAGAGGAGGACAATATCTGTATAGGAGAGGAGGACAATATCTGTGTAGGAGAGGAGGACAATATCTGTGTAGGAGAGGAGGACAATGTATGTGTAGGAGAGGAGGACAATATATGTGTAGGTGAGGAGGACAATATCTGTGTAGGTGAGGAGGACAATATATGTGTAGGTGAGGAGGACAATATCTGTGTAGGAGAGGAGGACAATATATGTGTAGGAGAGGAGGACAATGTACGTGTGGGAGAGGAGGACAATATCTGTGTAGGTGAGGAGGACAATGTATGTGTGGGAGAGGAGGACAATATATGTGTAGGAGAGGAGGACAATATATGTGTAGGTGAGGAGGACAATATCTGTGTAGGAGAGGAGGACAATATATGCGTAGGTGAGGAGGACAATATCTGTGTAGGAGAGGAGGACAATGATTGTGTAGGTGAGGAGGACAATATCTGTGTAGGTGAGGAGGACAATATCTGTGTAGGAGAGGAGGAAAATGTCGTGTAGGAGAGGAGGACAATGTATGTGTGGGAGAGGAGGACAATATCTGTGTAGGTGAGGAGGACAATATCTGTGTAGGAGAAGAGGACAATATATGTGTAGGTGAGGAGGACAATATCTGTGTAGGAGAGGAGGAAAATGTCGTGTAGGAGAAGAGGACAATGTATGTGTGGGAGAGGAGGACAATATCTGTGTAGGAGAGGAGGACAATGTATGTGTAGGAGAGGAGGACAATATCTGTGTAGGAGAGGAGGACAATATCTGTGTAGGAGAGGAGGACAATGTATGTGTGGGAGAGGAGGACAATATCTGTGTGGGAGAGGAGGACAATATCTGTGTAGGAGAGGAGGACAATGTATGTGTAGGAGAGGAGGACAATATCTGTGTAGGAGAGGAGGACAATGTATGTGTGGGAGAGGAGGACAATATCTGTGTAGGAGAGGAGGACAATATCTGTGTAGGAGAGGAGGACAATGTATGTGTGGGAGAGGAGGACAATATCTGTGTAGGAGAAGAGGACAATATCTGTGTAGGAGAGGAGGACAATATCTGTGTAGGTGAGGAGGACAATGTATGTGTGGGAGAGGAGGACAATATCTGTGTAGGAGAGGAGGACAATATCTGTGTAGGAGAGGAGGACAATATATGTGTGGGAGAGGAGAACAATATCTGTGCAGGAGAAGAGGACAATATCTGTGTAGGTGAGGAGGACAATATCTGTGTAGGAGAGGAGGACAATGTATGTGTGGGAGAGGAGGACAATATCTGTGTAGGAGAGGAGGACAATATCTGTGTAGGAGAGGAGGACAATATCTGTGTAGGAGAGGAGGACAATATCTGTGTAGGAGAGGAGGACAATATCTGTGTAGGAGAGGAGGACAATATCTGTGTAGGAGAGGAGGACAATATCTGTGTAGGAGAGGAGGACAATATCTGTGTAGGTGAGGAGGACAATATCTGTGTAGGAGAGGAGGACAATATCTGTGTAGGAGAGGAGGACAATATCTGTGTAGGAGAGGAGGACAATATCTGTGTAGGAGAGGAGGACAATATCTGTGTAGGAGAGGAGGACAATGTATGTGTAGGTGAGGAGGACAATGTATGTGTAGGTGAGGAGGACAATATCTGTGTAGGAGAGGAGGACAATATCTGTGTAGGTGAGGAGGACAATATCTGTGTGTGAGAGGAGGAAAATGTATGTGTAGGTGAGGAGGACAATGTATGTGTAGGTGAGGAGGACAATATCTGTGTGTGAGAGGAGGACAATGTATGTGTAGGTGAGGAGGACAATGTATGTGTGGGAGAGGAGGACAATATCTGTGTGTGAGAGGAGGAAAATGTCGTGTAGGTGAGGAGGACAATGTATGTGTGGGAGAGGAGGACAATATCTGTGTGTGAGAGGAGGAAAATGTCGTGTAGGTGAGGAGGACAATGTATGTGTGGGAGAGGAGGACAATATCTGTGTGTGAGAGGAGGAAAATGTCGTGTAGGTGAGCAGGACAATGTATGTGTGGGAGAGGAGGACAATGTATGTGTGGGAGAGGAGGACAATATCTGTGTGTGAGAGGAGGAAAATGTCGTGTAGGTGAGGAGGACAATGTATGTGTGGGAGAGGAGGACAATATCTGTGTGTGAGAGGAGGAAAATGTCGTGTAGGTGAGGAGGACAATGTATGTGTGGGAGAGGAGGACAATATCTGTGTGTGAGAGGAGGAAAATGTCGTGTAGGTGAGGAGGACAATGTATGTGTGGGAGAGGAGGACAATGTATATGTGGGAGAGGAGGACAATATCTGTGTAGGAGAGGAGGACAATATCTGTGTAGGAAAGGAGGACAATATCTGTGTAGGAGAGGAGGACAATATCTGTGTAGGTGAGGAGGACAATGTCTGTGTAGGAGAGGAGGACAATGTATGTGTGGGAGAGGAGGACAATATCTGTGTAGGAGAAGAGGACAATATCTGTGTAGGAGAAGAGGACAATATCTGTGTAGGTGAGGAGGACAATATCTGTGTAGGTGAGGAGGACAATGTCTGTGTAGGAGAGGAGGACAATGTATGTGTGGGAGAGGAGGACAATATCTGTGTAGGAGAAGAGGACAATATCTGTGTAGGTGAGGAGGACAATGTCTGTGTAGGAGAGGAGGAAAATGTCGTGTAGGAGAGGAGGACAATGTATGTGTGGGAGAGGAGGACAATATCTGTGTAGGAGAAGAGGACAATATCTGTGTAGGTGAGGAGGACAATGTCTGTGTAGGAGAGGAGGAAAATGTCGTGTAGGAGAGGAGGACAATGTATGTGTGGGAGAGGAGGACAATATCTGTGTAGGAGAAGAGGACAATATCTGTGTAGGAGAGGAGGCAATATATGTGTAGGAGAGGAGGACAATGTATGTGTGGGAGAGGAGGACAATATCTGTGTAGGAGAGGAGGCAATATATGTGTAGGAGAGGAGGACAATGTATGTGTGGTAGAGGAGGACAATATCTGTGTAGGAGAGGAGGCAATATATGTGTAGGAGAGGAGGACAATGTATGTGTGGGAGAGGAGGACAATATCTGTGTAGGAGAGGAGGCAATATCTGTGTAGGAGAGGAGGACAATGTATGTGTGGGAGAGGAGGACAATATCTGTGTAGGAGAGGAGGCAATATATGTGTAGGAGAGGAGGACAATGTATGTGTGGGAGAGGAGGACAATATCTGTGTAGGAGAGGAGGCAATATATGTGTAGGAGAGGAGGACAATGTATGTGTGGGAGAGGAGGACAATATCTGTGTAGGAGAGGAGGACAATGTATGTGTAGGAGAGGAGGCAATATCTGTGTAGGAGAGGAGGACAATGTATGTGTAGGAGAGGAGGACAATGTATGTGTAGGAGAAGAGGACAATATCTGTGTAGGAGAGGAGGACAATGTATGTGTAGGAGAGGAGGACAATATATGTGTAGGAGAGGAGGACAATATCTGTGTAGGAGAGGAGGACAATGTATGTGTAGGAGAGGAGGACAATATATGTGTAGGAGAGGAGGACAATATCTGTGTAGGAGAGGAGGGCAATGTATGTGTAGGAGAGGAGGACAATATATGTGTAGGAGAGGAGGACAATATCTGTGTCGGAGAGGAGGATAATGTATGTGTAGGAGAGGAGGACAATGTATGTGTAGGAGAGGAGGACAATATCTGTGTAGGAGAGGAGGCAATATCTGTGTAGGAAATGGGGACAGTGTCTTTGTGGGAGAGGAGGACAATGTATGTGTAGGAGAGGAGGACAATGTATGTGTAGGAGAGGAGGACAATATATGTGTAGGAGAGGAGGACAATGTATGTGTAGGAGAGGAGGACAATGTATGTGTAGGAGAGGAGGACAATGTATGTGTAGGAGAGGAGGACAATGTATGTGTAGGAGAGGAGGACAATATCTGTGTAGGAGAGGAGGCAATATCTGTGTAGGAAATGGGGACAGTGTCTTTGTGGGAGAGGAGGACAATGTATGTGTAGGAGAGGAGGACAATGTATGTGTAGGAGAGGAGGACAATATATGTGTAGGAGAGGAGGACAATATCTGTGTAGGAGAGGAGGACAATGTATGTGTAGGAGAGGAGGACAATGTATGTGTAGGAGAGGAGGACAATATCTGTGTAGGAGAGGAGGACAATGTATGTGTAGGAGAGGAGGACAATGTATGTGTAGGAGAGGAGGACAATATCTGTGTAGGAGAGGAGGCAATATCTGTGTAGGAAATGGGGACAGTGTCTTTGTGGGAGAGGAGGACAATGTATGTGCGAAGGCCCAATAAAGTTGCTTTGCCAGTCTATAGATTTCCATTTCTGACTGTATTTATGAGTCAATGAGATGCTCAAGAAGATAGAGATGGGTTGGATCCGAAGAGAGTGGTTGCTGTCTCTGGAGCGGTCTCGACTGGCAAATATTAGTTTCATTGTCATGCCAGGGCATGCGGGTGTCCAAGGAAATTAACGGGCTGACAAGCTCGCAGGTATGGCAACTGTGGAAGGAGGACTCGCCATGGACCAGGCTGACATTCTGAATGCTATGGTCAGAATGCGAGAACACCAAATTAAAAGAGGTGTGGCCAAACAAGAACACTACTCAGGAAGCCAAAGACGATTCATAAATCAACGCAGAACTAGTGTCGTTAGCCGCTACACGCTGCGGGATTTACTGAGGAAGGGATCCAAGCACTTGTGGACTGAACGGTTCGATGTGCAATGAGGATGATCTGTCGACTAACTGACTGACTGACTGACTGACTGACTGACTGACTGACTGACTGACTGACTGACTAACTGTTTCTTTACTTATTCAGTCTCGGTAGAGATTTGTTCGCAGCAGACGAGCAATATTTCCTGCTGGCCTATTCTCGACGGTCGCGAGATCAGCACAATGGAAGGATGGGAGATTTGCTCGCAATAGACGAGCAATATCTCCTGCAGTATCTCTGGCGGGCCTATTCCCGCTGGTCGCGGCGTCCTCTAAGGTCAGGCGAAGAGTCGGACGACAGTGCACGCTTTACACAGGTCCAGACACTTGTGATTGACAGATGTGCGCGTCCTTATGGTCCAGGCGCGTATAAGGCCCTCACCTGTGGGACTTGGCTGAACGCCTCTAAGCCGGGTCCCTGGGGTTCCACTCGCCACCTGCTCGTGGTGGCGAGGTCTCGGAGGTTTGACGCTGTGCCGCCAGCGTCTGCAGCCTACCTTGTACCAGACGTATTGGTTACCCATTCCTCTGGAAAACACAAGATTAGGCCGCGAGAGGGAATATGTCGTTTGGGCACCACATGTTTCTCTGAAGCTCTGCCCAGGCATTGTGATAGAATATTGGCCACATTCCAGCTCACATACTTTGGTCTGTCAAGACTGCAAGGTGCTACTCACAATCTATTCTATAGTCAATAAAACTAACAAAGGCGATAAAAGGCAGACCCATCGTGCTTTATTGGCTACATAAAGGCTTTCGATAAATTAAGACACGTCAACATGATATAGATGCTCGCAGATCTACAGATTGATGGGAAAGACTTATGCATGTAAACAATATACATTGGAAACAACAAGCGGCCACAAAGATTGATAATGAAGTAGATCAATACCAGCCTATTAAGAAAGGTGTGCGACAGGGATGTGTAATGTCTCCAGATCTTTTTTTCCCTGTACAGTGAAAATATTTTCAGAAACGTAGAAGATTTCAGAGGCATCAGCATTGGGAGACGTAACATCAATAACATAAGATATGCGGATGATACAGACAATCATCTGGGTCTGCAACATTTAGTAGATGCGGTTGTTGCACACAGTGAAAAAACTAGGGTAAGAATTAAATTGTAACAAAACATAGATTATGGTCGTCACTAGGAAGAAGGAAACACCACAATGCAATATACAAGTGAATGGGAATATTCAAACGAGTGAATCGGCACAATTATCTCGGAACAGTCAAAACATCTTATGGAAATGCCTTGAAGAGATTAGAATAAGAATTACCATGGCAAACGTAACCTTTTGCAAGATGCTTTACTTCCCAAGACAGTCACTGAAACCCACTTTTAGACTTGGTTGACAGAAAGTGATTGCAAACCACTGAAAATAAACTTGCCAAGAAATCACAAACAGACAACAACTGCTGCGGTTGTCTGCGACATACTGTAAAGGATATGCAATTAACTGACAGTGAAGTTCAGGTCAATTTTCAAGATTCATCTCGATGAGAAATCGAACCCATTACGATGGGACACGCAGGGAAGCGTCCTAGCCACTGTGTTACCGCGGTTCCACAAATGCAGTAGTGATAGTTTTCAGTCTGCGCAGAACGCGCCGACGCTCTGTACATGGCTAATGTCAGTAATCATGTTAGCAGTCTGTTGTCAAACCTGGCAGTAAATATTAATAGTAAATATTACCTGTTTAAAAATAATGTCGATTTACTGGTTCGAATATGAAGTCATAACACTATATTTATGCCTGAAACAGAAAAGACGCGTCTCCTTGTGAAACACTTGAGCGGCATTCGGTAGACAACAAGGGTGGAATGGCTAAGAGATGATGACGTCCGCCTCTGGTAGGTCCAGACCCGGTTGGAATCACCATGTAAACTGTTTGGATATTTCACACTAGATAAGAAAAGAATTGTAAACTCCCGTGATCATGGGGTAGTGGATTGGACGTCTAGTGTTGTTTGATAAGGACGAAAAACTTGCGGACTCTTGAAAAGTGCACAAGTAAATAACCCCTGGGCAATGTGAATTTGAAAACAGCAGGCCGAATACACAGCTGCCCAGGCAAAGGTTCAAGATTAATAATTAACTGCTTAGGAAATATAATATTTACAACATATTCCTTTAATGAATTTAAACATAAAAAGCAACAATATGTTGCAAGATTTATTGTCAGGGATGTTTCGCGGCATTTCGCGAGGTAGTTTCTGAGGAAAATGCAAAGAATACCATGGACAGACAGAAAAACCAATGAACAAGTCCTTCAAGAAACAAATGAAGATCGTAAACTGATTAGAGACATTAGACGTAGACCAGTGGTTCTCAACCTTGTTTGGCCCGTGCCCCCCTTCACAATATTTTCAGAACGTCATTCCCTCCTTTCATATTTCCTACCTAAAAATCCCCCTCCCCCTTACACAGTATACGTAATAATGGAAGCTAAATTTAATAGCACATACTAAACCCAGTCTAGACGTCCAGATAAAAAGTGATTTGTGGGTCTACTTACTTTATAAAATGAATTTTAGAAGGGTGAGATGTACAGAAACGTAAAGTATGAAGGGAAAAACAATATCAAGTAATTGGTTATTGTATTAATGCCATCTTGAAATATCTTAATTCCCCTCCTGGAATCCCTAAAATTCCCCCCTGGGGAGAATTCCCCACCGGTTGAGAACCACTGACGTAGACAGTCAAAATTGTTTGGGCATGTTATGAGAAGAAATGACTTGGAGAACTTGGTGACAACTGGCAAGCTCGTAGGGAAGAGACCAAGGGGAAGATCGAGACGTAAATACCTGGATGGCTTGGCTACGTGGCATGGTCGAGACAGGAACAAGGATCTAATCCACGACTCTGGTGATCGAGTAAGATGGCAGAACATAACCGCCCACGCTTATCGGCATGACACATGATGGATAGATGGATACTCCAAAGCTATATATCATCGGAAGTGAATAAATGAATAATACGTCAGCTGAAACAATTAAAACGTATAGTCACAGACATTGTTCGAATGTGGAACATCTGTTATCCACATTGTAATTTCAAATTTACAATGAACGTTTTCTGTTTGCTAACGCCTCATATATTCGAGTAATCATTTATTGTTCGTCGAATACATTAAACCAAACGCTTTTTGTTTGTTTACTCTATGACCGCATTTTATTAGCTGTTGAGAAATCGACGATGACAGCGTTGAGACTGCACAAGGATTTATTGCCTGGCATATTTCGCTGCATATCTGCAGGTGCATACTGTATGGTTATATGCATTTATTTACTTTATATTCAGCTAAAGTATTATGTATTTACTATGATATATAACTCCGCAGTATGCACCTTACGAGATGCAGCGATGTATGTCGAACAATAAATCGTGCAACATATTGTTCGTGGCTTCTCTATTTCAATAATATTTATAATACATGTGATTCTCATATACACACATTTGGATCCTCACTGGTGCTGTGGTGTTGGTGCAATGTGTTGAGAATCTCCGTGTGGGATCAATGGGAGGAAACTAGACCTCTTACAGAGAATATTCGTGGGCAGCCAAAGGGTTCCTTGAAAATAACCGAACCAAATGTTTATACCGATTGAAAAAGTAAAAAGCTTTAAAAGGCAAAACTTCATTGCATCGGATTGTATCCCTTATGGGATCTGCCGAAAGCGTCACAGTGCGAACTCTGTAGCTCCAGCGACGAGTTCCCCCGGGAATCTCTGAGAAAATTGAACCGAATCGAACCCATAACCTTCGGAGAGCGAGGCAAAAGCGTAACCACTTCGTCACCGAGACTTCCAGAAAAAGGCTTGAAGAGAATATATTTCTGTCTAAAGCAGTTGCTACGAATAGAATTTTTAAAAAAAACGGTGATTACTCTAATTCTTGCACCATACAAATGAACATATTGACTCATAACTGTGTAGTATTCTGTTTTGCACGTCCTTCACTGAAGGCCTGTCTGAATGCAGCCTACGGGCTCTATCGCACCGGAATGTGACTAGAGGGGAAATGACAGGCGAAATGGAAAAGAACACAGCGTGACGAAAAACAATTAATTGGCAACATAAAAAGAATAGCAAATTTTTCTGTGTCCCGGACAAAGTGAAATTTACAATCAATAAACAAGATGGCAGACTATCATCCAACACTACCCGTGTATGAAATTCAACTGAAGACGCGTAATGGAAGTTAAAAGAGGAGGAGTGTAAGAATGAGAGAGAAAGGACAAGGCGAGCAAGGTTTCGGAGTAGGGATGCACAGAAGGCGAATGAAAGAGGACCAGCGCAATACATGTAAAGAAAAATTAGCGAAAAAGGAATAAAGAAAAAAAAAAAGGAAACTAAGGCGGTGGAGGGAAAAACAATGTGCGCATAACAGGGAACAGGTTGGACAATCCGGCAGTGTTCAGCAGCCAGGATGGTTTCTGGAACATGAGCATTTCAACTATTTAATGTAGAACCATTCCATCCCTCATATGTCATGCCAATAAGCGTGGGCGGTCATGATTCGCCATTTCACTCGATCACCAGAGTCGTGGATCAGCTCAGTGTTCTTGTCTCGACCATGCCACGCGGGCAAGCCATCCAGGTATTTACTTCTCTGTCTTCCGCTTTTTCTCTTTCCCTCGATCTTGCCAGTTGTCACCAAGTTCTCTAATTTATGTCTTCTCATAACACGCCCAAAATGTTTTGACTGTCTACGTCTAATTTCTCTAATCAGTTTACGATTTTCTTGACTTGGTCATTGGTTTTTCTATCTGTTCATGATATTCTATGCATTCTCCTCAGAAACAACATTTCCACAGCCATCAGATGTTTTTCAGCAACATGTTATATACAAGTTTAAACAAAGAACCTTCTAACACAGTGGTTCTCAACCGGTGGGGAATTCCCCATCAGGGGGGGGGGAATTTTAGAGTTTCCGGGGTGGGGGGTGGGGGGGGGGGTGGGGGAATTAAGATTATCTCAAGATCGCGTTAATACAAGAACCGATTACTTGATATTGTTTTCCCCTTCATACTGTACGGTTCTGTACGTCTCATCCTTCTAAAATTCAATTTATATAGTAAGTAGACCCACAAATCATGTTTTATGTGAACATCTAGACTTGTTTTAGTATGTGCTATTAAATTTAGCTTTCATTATTACGTATACTGTGTATGGGCAGGGGCGGAATTTTAGGTAGGAAATACAAAAGGGGGGAATGACGTTCTGAAAAAATAGTGAAAAGGGGGGGGGGGGGCACAAGCCAAATTTTTAGGTAGGAAATACGAAAAAGGGGGGGGGGGGGATGACGTTCTGAAAATATGGTGAAGGGGGGCACGGGCCAAAAAAGGTTGAGTACCACTGTTCTAACACGTCTTAACTCACATTGGGGGTAAGGGAGTAGACCCATATTGTATCAGTCGGCACTCGATGGGTGATGTGGTTCACATCACGCCGACCACCTCTACTTCCCAATAAATTTAATTATACCCATGTCAGGCTGGGTCGTGTGTGGCTAGGCGTATGGGGCGGTCAAGGCTAGCAAGTATTGGTTTCATTTTCGTGCCAGGGCATGCGGGTGTACAAGGAAATGAGCAGGCTGACAGGCGTGCGGGTAAGGCTGCTGTGGAGGGCGTACGAGCCATGAACCAGGATGATATACTGAATGCAATACGAGATGTAAGACTTTTGAGAGACAGAAGTAGTGATAGGGAATCTACAACCATGGCCAGACTGCGAGAACAGCAAGTTAAAAGAGGTGTGGCCAGACAAGAAAACTATACAGCATTGGTTCTTAACCGGTGGGGAATTTCCCCCCTCCCCAGGGGGGAATTTTAGGGTTTCCGGGGGGGGGGGGATAAGATTATTTCAAGATCGCATTAATACAAGAACCAGTTACTTGATATTGTTTTTTTCCTCTAAATTTTACGGTTCTGTACATCTCACCCTAATGAAATTCGTTTTATAACGTAAGTAGACCCCGCAAATCACGTTTTATGTAGATGTCTAGACTTGTTCTAGTATGTGTTATTAAATGTAGCTTCCAGTTTTATGTATACTGTGTAAGGGTGGGGGAGAGAATTTATAGGGAGGAAATTCGAAAGGGGGGTATGACGTACTTAACATATGGTAAAGGGGGGGGGGGCATGGGCCAAAAAAGGTTGAGAACCACTGCTATACAGGAAGCCAAAGAAGATTAATAAACCAACCACTGGTGCCGCTACGCGCTGCGGGATTTACCGAGAAGGGGATCCGAGCACTTCGATTGAAATGCAATGATGATGATCTGTCGACTAACTAATTAACTAACTAGCTAGGTCAATCTTGGCGCCCAGTTCAATTCTAAAATTAAGAATACGCTCATATACGCATCGAAGCCACAACACTTGCGCAGCTGACGTCACATTACATAAGAAACTAATATTCATACATGACAAACAACATTTATGGAATTATCAAGAACATAGTTTATCACTTTAAAGTATAAAATTGTAGTAAGAAATTTTCTAACTTTTTCTTCTTCTTCCTTCTTCTTCCTCTCTCCTCCTCCTCCTCCTCCTCCTCCTCCTCCTCCTCCTCCTCTTCTTCTTCTTCTTCTTCTTCTTCTTCTAGTCCATGCCGCGTGGCGTTGGTGATCATGTCTATCCACAGCCTTCTGTCCCTTGTGCTGCCAATAATTTCTGATATCAAAGTTTCTCCATATCATGATGTCAAACATTTCAGCATCTTCTTACTTTGACCCCCCCCCCCCCCCCTTTCCATGCACTCCATTGTGACAACATACATCCTTCATCTTCTCATGAGTCTGACTTAAATGTTAACTTCTGGTTCAGAAGGCAATGTTAAAATATTGAAGTTAACATTGCCTGGAGAATTAACCCATGGTTGATTGCAACCTCTGTCACAGGACATGTAGCATTATAAACAATGTATGATCAAAATTAGCAGTGAAGAAGTCCTACCAGAAACAGATGAAAATCGTAAACTGATTAGAGCAGTGGTTCTCAAACCTTTTTTGGCCCGTTTCCCCCTTCACCAATTTTTAGGATGTCATCCCCCCCACCATATTTTTAGAATGTCATCCCCCCCCCCTTTCGTATTTCCTCCCTAAAAATTTCCCCCTGCCCCTACACAGTATACGTAATAATTGAAGCTAAATTTAATAGCACATACTAAAACAAGTCTAGACATCTACATAAAACGTGATTTGCGGATCTACTTACATTATAAAATGAATTTAAGAAGGATGATACGTACAGAACCATAAAGTATGAAGAGAAAAAACAATGTCAAGTAATCGGTTCTTGTATCAACGCAATCTAGAAATAATCTTAATCCCCCCCCCCTCCCTGGAAACCCCAAAATTCCCCCCTGGGGGGGGGGAATTCCCCACCGGTTGAGAACCACTGGATTAGAGAAATTAGACGTAGGCAGTCACAATTGTTTGGCCACGTTATGAGAAGAAATAAATTGGAGAACTTGGGGATCGAGGGGAAGAGAACAGGGAGAGGGCAGCGAAGTTAATACCTGGATGACTTGGCCACGTGTTATGGTCGAGACAAGGACATTGAACTAATCGAGGAATCTGGTGATCGAGTGAGATGGCACATGATGGTGATAATTTTGAGATTATATAGTAAAGGTACATATTCTTGACGCGCATTGCGTATATGGTACTAGCCGCGTCAACTTATAGACCAATCGGTATCTGTTAGTTAATGCCGTCAGTATCACGCCCATTGCATTTGCTTCCCGGAAAATTTCGTTGTACCCATTTCACTGCGAGTCGACTTGGTAAATGTAAACACCAAACCTCCCATTTGATTAATAACTCACCTGTTATTGTGAATTTCCTAGTGATAGTTTGTTTTCCCACTTTAGTACAGTCACTTGTATCAAACATTATACTTGTTATATAGATACACGTGCATTATTCCAACGATCAAACACAGTTTCCGATCTGTTCAGGGTGGTTTCTTTTCAACCACGAGTTCAAAATGAAATCCCAACACATCGTTTTTGGCCTAAGTTCTGCCGCTCCTATTTCCCGTGACCTTCAACTTTTGACCTGGAATACTAAGCAAGTTACATGAGGTGAGTTCTATGATTAACGCGCCCAGGTGTGAAGCGCTGAGCACCGCCAGTCTGATACCCCCACTTAGTTTTCTATGCGCTAGTGTCTAAGATATCCCTGCAGCTGTAGGAACGATACCACTTATACATCTTCGAGCACTGTTTTTCATTATAATTTCACCTGTTAGCAAGTGTACGTGCCATGCAACATTTCCAGGCAATTTGACAGGCTGAATGGGTAGGAAGGCAAAAAGTAGACAAATTACCTAATTTGTTAATCGTAAAAAAAAAGAAGTCCCAGTATTCAGTGAAGGCAACAGATGAATGTTCTATTTATAATGTGTACAAGTAAAGTCTGCTTCGTGGGGAAGTTGTTACGGACGCAGTTCCTAATCCTACATACCCGTGTTCGAAACACAGCTGTGGGAGATTTGGCAGCAGACAGCCTTACGTTTCTTTTTTAAATGAAAAGTAATGGTAAACTGCCCGCTCCGTGGCGAAGCGCTTAGGACGCGATTCGTAAGCCCACTTACCCGTATTCGAAACACAACTGCGACCGATTTGGCAGCAGACCGCGTTGCGCTAGGTTTTAACGAGTTGGTAAGGGAGCCAGGCGTTCATAATGAAATGGTAAACTACTGAGCGTAAAAACTTGCCAAGGTATCAAGAACAGCAGTAAAATTCTGATGTTGACAGCGATATCCTGTAAAAAGGATATGAAAAAAAAAAAAAACGACACACTACTGAACATAAACTTGCCTAGGAATCACGAACAGCCAAAAATGCCGGGGTTGACTGCTACGTCCTGTAAAGTATATGCAAAAGGAAGTAAAGGATCATGTGTCACACCTTGTGAGGTGTTGGGTATGTGATGTTAGCCCCATATTTGTGACAGACTAATCGACACTCCATCCATCTGTGCCAATCTATGTGAGGACAAGAGTTCTTAAGAACCGTATTGTGCCAATCCTGTTGTATGAATGCATATCATGGGTAATCAGCAGACCAGTGAGGCATGATGTGGAAACTGTGGAAATGTGGTCATAGATAAGAATAATGAGAATACAGTGGACGAACAGAAAGAACAAAGAAGATATCCTGAAGTTAGCTCACAAGGAGAACTGGTTACTTGTATCAGAAGGGGACACTTCACGTTCTATGAGCATGTCATGAGAAGAGGAGGGCTATAAAAAAAAAAGTGTGTTTTTTTTTGTTGCCTCAATATAAAATTCAATATCTCAGTAACCAACTGAGGTAAAATGATGAGATTTAGTATATCAATCAATCAATCAATCATGTGCCATGCCGGAAAGCGTGGGCGGTCATGATTCGCCATTTCACTCGATCACCAGAGTCGTGGATCAGCTCAGTGTTCCTGTCTCGTCCATGCCATGTGGCCAAGCCATCCAGGTATTTTCCTCTCGGTCTTCCTCTTGGTCTGTTCCCTTCGATCTTGCCAGTTGTCAATAAGTTCTCCAATCCATTTCTTCTCATAACATGTCCAAATATGTAGCGCGGGTGCTACGGAGTTCGTGCATCGAGCGAAGCCATCCTTGAGTGAATTTTCAGCAGCGTGTGTGGTTCTCAATCAAAAGTCAGTGTTTACGTTTTTTCAACATGGCGGAACAACGTGTGTTTTCCGAACGATCAGCAGTCAACATACCGAAGCGGCGTGGTAGCCGCGCAGGGAAAAAGAAGCCAGGTAAGCGCGGTGGCTTGAGACGTTTTAGACTCAAGTGTCACCGTCTAGGACTCAGGAACATCCGTATTCTATATTGGAACTGTGCCAGTGTAAAACAACGGGGCTCTATTTTAGAAACCCTAGTTTACAGGAACGACATTGTAGCACTCCAGGAGACGAGACTGGGCGATCAGCTACTCCGAATTGCCGGCTTCAAATGTTTCTATAACAGACGACATCTGGGAACGGCGATTCTCGTTCGCGACAGCATGGTGGCGTCAGAGCTAGACATGTCCAGTTGGAACAGTGACGATATACAAATACAGGCGTTGAGAGTTCATTCCAGTATACCATTCGTGTTGGTTAATGTTTATGCCCGCAATGCGAGTGTGGACGCCCAGAAGTGGCAGTGCTTAAGTGGCATATTAGGCCACGAGAGAAATGTTATTTTCTGTGGTGACTTCAACGCTAAAGGCAGATCATGGGGAAACACTTCCTCCAATACACAAGGGGAGGAGCTCGAGACTGCACTGGAAACCATCGACCTGGTTTATATCAACAGTGGTTGTGTCACCAGGACAGCAAGCCGTCCAGGCGATGAGGACAGTGCTATTGATCTGGCGCTAGTTTCACCTTCACTCACTACAGTGTGTAGATGGGGTGTCCTAGGACACCATGGCAGCGACCACCACCCATGCAGCATATTGGTGGAGAAAGGCAGAACCAGGCAGCACAAGCTAAAGGTAAAGACGTTCCAGTATGACAGTACAGGGCAAGATGTGGTGAGTAAAATAAGACGTGACAAGCGCAGAACGTTTCAGGGCAGGAAGAAAAGGAAAAAAAGCTGGGAGCAGCCACCGTGGTGGAGTTTCGAGGTGGAGAAGGCTTGGGTGGATAAGCGTAGTGCTGTAAGGAGATGGCAAAATGCCAAGAAGAACAGAGCTGGTCATCCTAGTCCCTGCTTGCACTTAGAAAGAGAGATGCACACAAAAGTAAGCTATTTCAAAAAACTGGTCACGGTGGTTAAAAGCGAAAAATGGGCAGAGGTGTGTCAAAGAGTAAGCACAGACAAGTCACTGAAATTGTTCTGGCGACTACATAAAAGCATGAGTGGTGTAGTCAAGAATAAGAGCATTTCTGACTTCCAAGGTGCTGACCTCATCTGGCAGAGGACTGACGAGGACAAGGGCAAAGCCCTCTTTGAACGCTACCTTGAGCAGAGCAACCAGACAGACATGGGAGGCCGGAATCTGGCCAAGGAGGTCACCTCAGACAGATGCAAGGCCCAGAACACTTCGGATGAAGACACAGTGACAGTGCAAGAAATCAAGGCTGTGCTTCGACGATCAAAAAACAGTGCTCCAGGTCCTGATGGCATAAGATACGACGACATAAATAGGTGTACCGACAATGAGCTAGAGAAACTAGCAGACATGTACAACAACAGTATAGGGAGTGCTAGCATCAAGGAGGAATGGTTACACAGCTATCTGATTCCCTTGCCGAAGCCTGACAAAGACCACAAGAAAATTCAGGGATATCGAATTATAACCATGCAGAATACAATAGGCAAGCTGCTGGAGAAGGTAATTGCCAGGAAAATATCAAGCCAACTAGAGAGGCAAGGTGTTTTCCCACCTACCCTGGGTGGGTACCGTCCAAAAAGAGAAACCTGGACCAATGCAGCAGTCTTTGCCCATGATGTCTATGAAGGTTTCCACTCAGGCACTGAAACCGTTGCTGCAGCGATTGATCTTGAGGACGCATACAACAGAGTACCACTGGATTTTTTAATGTTTCAGCTTCTTGAACTAAACGTAAGTCCATTCCTCCTTAGTTGGATCGCTGCAGCTCTCTTCCAACGGAAAGTAGTTTTTAGATGTGGCAGTTGGACTTCGGAACCAACAACAATATATCCTGGCCTACCACAGGGATCACCATTATCTCCGGTACTGTTCAACGCCTACACAGTGAGAATCACCAGTGAGCAGATCACTGGACCTGGCAGGACATTGTCATATGCCGATGATGTTTTAGTGTATCGTCAGGGTAAGGATAGAGAGGAGGTTGCTGTGGAGCTACAAACCGAACTCAATCGCATAAGTACTTGGTGTGATGAAGCTGGGGCAATGGTCAACCCAACAAAGGCAACAGTGACTTGGTTCTCGTTGAATAATCATATTGTCAACAATCCAACACCTACTGTAATGCTGTGTTCAGAGACGGTGGAAAGAACGCTGGCAATGAATTACCTGGGGATACGGTTTGATCGAAGCCTTGCTTATAATGTGCACATAGACCAGGTGATAACAAAGGCCAAGCGGGGTTTGGCAGCGATGCGGGTGATGGCGGCAGCAAACTGTGAGCAGCGCCATCTATGTCTTCTGTACGAGGGGCTGGTCATGTCTGTTTTGGAGTATGCAATGGCAATCCTGACTGTCAGCCATAAGCAGATAGAAAGGATGGAAAGGATACAGAATGAAGCTATGCGCATTATTCTTGGATGTACAAGAGATACAGCATGCAGGGCGATGCGCTACCTTCTTGATTTTCCAACCATTGAAGAGAGAATGCAAGTTTGCAGGGCACGCGCCTACCTCAGAATTAACGCAAACACACAGCATCCACTGCATAGTGAAATTAGGAAGGTGAAGGACAGCAGGTTAAAAAGAGGACGGTCGTGGATGGGTCAAGCCGAGGACATTCTTCAACAGGTGTGTTCACTTGAGGACTTAGAACCTGGCGAGGAGTGGGTGCAAGTGCCAACAGACTTCTGCACATCCTTTTCAGCTTGCATCCAACTAGATAGAAAATGCAGACAAGAAAATCCGGCTGCTGTTGAGGCTGAAGTACAAGCGTTGATTTTCGAGAATTCGCTAGACAGTGACGCGGTCATCTACACAGATGGGTCGGTCATCCGACATGTGAGAAGCTCATGGGCCTTTACAGCTCGGGCCGGAGGGAGAATTGTGAAGGAGGACTCTGGTGCTTTCACTGAAACCACAAGTAGCCTGACCATGGAAGTCATGGCAGTAAGTAAAGCAATAACATGGCTCGAGACACAGACATTCACTAGGGCTTGTTTCCTTAGCGACTCAATGAACATGATCAAGAGGATAGAGGAGGGGTCGATCCGAAGAGAATGGTTGCTGCCTCTGAAGCGGTCTCGGCTGGCAAAGATTAGTTTCATCTTCGTGCCAGGGCATGCGGGAGTACAAGGAAATGAGCGGGCTGACAAGCTCGCAGGTGAGGCTACTGTTGAGGGCGGACGCGCCATGGACCAGGCTGACATTCTGAATGCTCTACGAGAAGTGAGACTTTTGCAAGAACCAAGTGATGACTGTGAATCTACAACAATGGCCAGACTGCGAGAGCAGCAAATTAAAAGAGGGGTGACCAAACAAGAACACTACGCAGGAAGCCAAAGAAGATTGATAAACCAACACAGAACTGGCGTCGTTAGCCGCTACACGCTGCGGGATTTGCTGAGGAGGGGATCCGAGCACTTATGGACTGAATGGTCCGATGTGCAACGAGGATGATCTGTCGACTAACTAACTAACTAACTAACATGTCCAAAAAATTTTGACTGTCTACGTCTAATTTCTCTAATCAGTTTACGATGTTCATTTGTCTCCTGTAGTACTTGGTCATTGGTTTTTCTATCTGTCCATGGTATTCTTTGCATTTTCCTCAGAAACGACATTTCTGCAGCCATCAGATGTTTTTCAGCTTGACTGCACATTGTCCAAGTTTCACATCCATACAAAAGAACAGGCTCTATGTATCCCCTCAACACTCTTTTTCTCGTTTCAATTGACATCATTTTATTGGTCAGAATGTTTTTCATCTTGCTAAAGGCTACTTAGTATATAACCTTATCATTATGTCCACCCAACAAAAATTTTTTTGTTCTGGAGATTTTACAGCAGATTTCAAAGTTAGTTTATATGTGGGATATTAATTACGATTTAGAGATTACGTCCATGATTTTAATAGTATTACAGCTTCACCAAGAGACGTCGCGGCAGATTTTGAAATTTTCACGTGATTTCCGTTAAGAAACAAACAGCGCGAAGATTCAGAGGTGTCTCCAAATGGGGGTTCTTTCATGAAACGTGATTATATAAATAAACTAGCTGACAAGGCCCGGCTTCTGGCGGGTATCTATCTATCTATCTATCTATCTATCTATCTATCTATCTATCTATCTATCTATCTATCTATCTATCTATCTATCTATCTATCTATCTATCTATCTATCTATCTATCTATCTATCTATCTATCTATCTATCTATCTATCTATCTATCTATCTAT